>JAHRHZ010000223.1:33762662-33817528 GCA_024137785.1 Ginglymostoma cirratum
ACACACACACACACACACACACACACACACACACACACACACACACAAACTTCTGTAGAAATTCAGCAGGTATGGCACTATCTGTAGAGAGAAATCAAAGTTAATGTTTCAGGTCCAGTGACCCTTTTTTCTCACTACATGTTGTTACTGTGATTTAATTTGATAGATAATGTTAAAACTATAGCCAAACAAAAAATGCCGCAGGTACATTACTCTGCATTTAGCTTCAGGTTACTTAAACTTTTATGGAAGAACAGCATGAGATATTTCATGATGATTTATTATTTACAGTTAAAAGATTAAAAGATTGACATTTCCAAATGCCAGACTTCCAATAAAAAGGATGAATGAATAATCTTCATATTCAGCTGTAAATTACAATCAGGAGGTGCTACTACCCTAATTGAGTGCCTAACTGAATCTCCCACCATTATCTTTAACCATTGACTACGAATGTAACTGGAATATCCAGGTAAGTACTATGGCTACAAAAGGAGATCAGTGGCTGCAAATGTTTTAGTAAGTAACCCACCTTCTGACTCCCAGAACCTATCCATCATCTACAAGGTTCACCAACAGTAGGACGAAACGTGTTCCACTTTCCTGGAGTACTACTCAAACATTGTTCAAAAAAGTCAACACCATGCAAGACAAAGGAACCCAAATGATTGGAACCCCGTGTACACCTTAAACATTCACATCTATCACCATTGATGCACAATAATGGCAATGTGCACTGGTTACAAGATGTACTATACAAATTCATCAAAACACCTTCAAGAGCAGTTTCTAATCCCCTGATCGTCACCACCTAGAAAAACAAAGACCACTGGTGCATAGGAAGACCATCCACTGCAAGATCCCTTCCATCCTGACTTGAAAATATATCGTCTTGCAGCTGTAAGATCCCCTTCAGTGCTTGAACACATAAATCAAGATTGACTCTCGAGGGCAGGAGTGAGGGGCATTGCATTAATGGAGATGCTATCTTTTCAGTGAGACATTAACTTTAAGATCAATCAACTTACTTGGGTGGCTGTAAAATATCTGTGGCATTATTCTGAAGAAGCACAGGAGAATTAATCTGGTATGGTGGTTAATATTCATTCCAGCCTCAGCCAACATCACAAAAACAGGCAATCTGCATATCATCACTTTTTTTATTTGTGGGAATTTGCTTAGTGCAAATTGATTGTCTTTTCTTACCCTACAACTTTGATCATATTTCAATGATGCTTCATGGACTGTAAAGTGCTTTTAGACACCAAGTGTTTGTGAAAAGCACTTAACAAATATCACAGCTTCTTTATTTTCTTATTGACCGTTCACTGTTGCTGGATCAACATCCTGGAAGTCCCTTCCTATTAGCTTTGTCAGTGTGCCTACTATGCATGGATTGCAACAGTCAAGAGATTAGCACCAGCACACAAAGTCGAGAGCAGTCTCCAATATCAGTCCAAGGGCATGGATATGGTCAGTCAGTTACTCAGGGCGATCAATATCAGGATTCTCTCCTTATAAGGAGTGAGGTGCTAAATGTCATGCAGCCCATCACCCATATTGATTCTCTCCTGCTCTATTGTGAGCTGTTTTCCTCCTGGATTGAAAGAAGCAGCTGCTAATAGAGATAAAAATGGAAAGAACAGTTGTAATGGTTGGCGCAGGTGGGAAGATATCCCAAGCAAGTGAGGAGGCAGCACAGAGGGCATGCAGGATTAGTAGTGTCAGGGATTGGGTTGGTAATAAAATCCAAGCAGTAGTAAGAAAAGAGAAGGTTGAGGCTGGTTTAGAAGTTAAAGGGAACAAGTTAGATAGACAAGGCAAGCAAGACCCCAGGGGTGAACAAGGTGTGACTAATGAATTAAACTGCATTTATTTCAATGCAAGAGGCCTGGCAGGTAAAGCAGAAGAACTCAGGTCCTGTCTGGGAACATGGGTTTGGGATATCATAGCTATTATAGAAACATGGCTGAGGGAGCGACAGAACTAATAGCTCAATGTTCCGTGTATAGATGCTATAGGAAGGATAGAAAGGAATGCAAGAGATGAAGGGAAGTGGCATTTTTGATTAGGGAAAATATCACTGCTGCACTTAGAGGATATTACTAGGGGATTGTCCAGTGATGCTGTATGGGTGGAACTGAGAAATAAGATGGAGATGATCGCCTAGATGGGATTGTACTATAGGCTCCCAGTAGTCAGTGGGAAACTGAGGAGCAAATATGTAGGGAGATCTCAAATATATGTAAGAGTAATCCAGTTGTATTGGTAGGGAATGTTAACTTTCCAAGCATAGACTGGGACTGCCATAGTGTTAATGGTTAGGATGGGAAGGATTTGTTAAGTGTGTTCAAGAAAATTTTCTTTATCAAAGTCAATACGTACCTTGTAGAGGAGAAGCAAAGCTTAACCTTGTCTTGGGAAATAAGGCAGGGCAAGTGAGTGAGATATTAGTGGGGGAGCACTTTGGGACCAGTGACCATAATTATATTAGTTTCAAAATCATAATGGAAAAGGATAGGCCTGGTCCACAAGTTAAATTTCTTAATTGGATCAAGGCCAATTTTGGTAATATTAGACAAAAGCTTTCAAAAGTTGATTTATTTAGTCATTAATGAGGCATTTTTGATAAGATACAGCAAGAAAGCCCACTAGTCCTTGCAGAGATAAACCCTCTGTGAAACTCTGAAGCAGATACTTAGCCAGAAAATTTAAGGCTTAGCCCCATTGCCACTCCATCATCATTGTTGCACTACTGCTGCAAATGTGCAATCTACACATGGGGCAAGACAGCAACTCAGCACATGTAGACAATACATCACAGCCTCACATCTCGACCACCAAGATCATCAAAAGCAATAGTATCATAAGAATGTTACACCCCTCAATTACCCCTCCAAATCATAGAGCCTTTTGATTGACTTTACTTGGCTGGACCTCTTTTTTTTTTAATCTATTTTATTAACATTGTCCCAAATAATGTTCTTTTATCTGGCGACTGTTCACTGCTATGTTTATTCTAATTCAGTATTAACTTTTCTGCTGCTGACCATACAGTATGTAAAAGTGAATAAATCAAATCTAATTAGTCACTAAAAGATAACCCAATGAACCTGAAAGCTAAATTGTGATATATTTGACAAGCACTGCTTGTCCGCTCCGATACTAATTTATGTCTTATATGCTTCAGTTAGTTCCCAACAATCTGTTTAAAACGTTGCTATAATGTGTAATAAAATTTGTGTCACCACTTTTTCCAGTCAGGTTGAACCATAAGTTTCCATCAGGCTCTGTTTCAGTGAACAGTTTTATAAATAAACTTCACTGATTACTGGAAAGAAAATCAAAAGACAAGAAATGAGTTTAATGGATCATACAGGATTTTCCCTGTCAGCTTCTGAGCTTTATCATCAGGCTTAAATGTGGCCCAGTAGTTTGTACTGTGTGGGACACAGTCATTCAATTCAACCTTCCTCATGTTGGACTATTAAAGGCTAAAGAGAGGCTTACCATCCAATTCAAATGATTGTGAGATTTCAGGTTGGCTAACCAATCTAACAACTTAGAGATTGAAAGAACTAGAAGGATGCAAGCACAGGTAAGTAAGGGAAAATACATGTCAACACAGACTCTAACTTTTAAGATTTTAAATTATAAGTGGCTTTTTCAATCAGGTTTATGGGAGTGGGGAATTTACATACACTGTGGCCTTCAGCTGCTACAATATCTAAACCTGCCTGGAGATCTGACTCTGATCTGCTGGTATGAGGATGTCTCCAGGCAATTAACCTAAACCCCACCATCTCCTGCGTCTTGGAGGATGAGTGAAAAATTTGAATCAGTCTCCTTTTGTTGTCACTCAAAAAGCTGGCTTGTTTACCTGATCTCCCTCCTCTCACCTCACTCCTCCTCCACCAATCCTTACTTTGGAAAAATGATCCAGAATGAAGCCAGACCACCAAATTGCGGTGCTATTTTTAGTACTTATCCATATCTGATCTGAGCTCTGGCAGAGGCTTAATCTCTTCTTTGCCTCCAACCCTTCCACCATCTCTTGCTTTTCTGTCCAAAGGCAGGCCTGACTCCTAACAGCACCTTCTCCACCACAGATTGGCAAGGAAACAAGTCCCAAACCTACTCACATAGAACAAGGATTGAACTTCATGCCAATCTGATCTACATCATTCGGCAACCAAATCAGAACCTCAATACCAAGGTCATATATTCTTCACAAGCACAAATTGCTGTTATCTACCAGATAGCTATAATATATCTTCAAGCAACTTTCCTTGTCCACTATTTTTCCCCCCAATCAACCAGTTCTGGCATGTTACTACACAATTCTGGACCAGGTGGGACTTGAACCCAGGTCTCTCAGTCCAGGGGTGGGGACACTAACACTATGCCACAAGAGAGTCCCTTAACCTTTCATGTGTAGACAGACAAAGAATTGGAAACAGCGGCTTGTTTCCATGATCCATCCTACTCCAGCTCCACGGCAGCCTCACGCACCATTCACCCATCTCCCAAATGCAATGTAATGTCACTGGCAATAAAAAGGAAACATTGAGAAAATTCCCTTCCAGCTCCCTAAAGCAATCAAACAAGCTTCAAAATATCACAGTGATACATCGTTCCTTCTAATTCCAGAGTTACAAATTGCCTCTGCTGTAACTAAAGTCTCAGGTTCAACTGCATCTTTTATTTCTCTCACTGGATTCTAGATTGTTTACATTTTGGATCATAAACACACTGCCCAAAATCTACTTATGCTACTGAAAGGCATGACATGTAATAACATATTTAATTTGATATGCAAATTAGATATGGCTTTCACATAGCTTCTGTTAACCTCTGTTCAATGAACTAGAGTCCCAGACTGGCCATACAAACACGCTTTGACTGGTAAAGTTTATGTAACATAATGGGCTACAAAGCGAAGTCAGGTAGAATTGCTGACAACAATGCACCCCTACCTGATGAGTTCAACACTTGTTTTGAACAGCAGGTTAGTGAAAATCTGTCGCCGGCGCTGATACCCTCAGGTGCACCCGTACCCACAGTCACCACCACAGACATCAGATTGACCTTCTTGAGAGTGCAGGAATTCTGGTTGTGATCAGTAAAACTGCTGCTGTTTTAGGTGGTTCAGACCACCCCCAGATCCCTGGTTCTGACACTGGACTTAATTTAGGAATGTGACGTGAGAAAGGCAGTAGACAGAGGTTTCAGGGCAAAGAATCTCAGCTTTTATTAAAAACAAAGGTGAGTATGTCACAAGAAATAAAAGGTAAATGTACTAAACAGAAATAATATAAAGGTGAACAGATTACAAGAAATAAAAAGGCAAATACAAAACAGAGAAACTGACACTACCAGTTACTCAGAGGACAGTACTTAAATAAACTGTTAACTTAACACAGGTTATTTACTATTAGAAGCTAAACAGTGGTTAAATCACAGACATTTGAATCAGACTTCCTAACCTTGGGGTGCCCTGCACTGTCACTAACCCACCTTCCCCTCCATGCTAGCTAGGCTGGATACTTTGGGGTCTCGAGGAAATAAACTCACCACTGGGGATAGATGCATTTTGAATTACAGCTGGCTGTTCCCGCTTGCCATAACTAGTGCTTCGCTGAAGACTTCTGAAGGAGTAGGCATACAGTCTGGGTCGAATCTGCTGATGCGGTAAGACGTGTTGTGGATGTATCTGGTGTGTACTTTGGTTTTCCTACTTTATGGTGGGTTTTGCGAATGGATTTTCACCTCGGGATGTGTCTGAGGACTTGTGGTGTTGATCAGATCAGTGATTTTCGGAGGTCACTGGTGGTTAGAGGTGGCTTTAGGGATTGTATGTGTGCGGGAGCTCCCTAAAGCTCCTGTTGGTCGCTGTGGGGAATAGCTCCTGAGGCAGATTGCCCTTCTTCTTCCTCTTTTTTTTCAGGTGAGATTGGGATCTGCAATTATACTAAATTGTAGGTCTCTTATTTCCGCACCAAATCTGCTCCCAATTGTGTTACTGTTGCTCCCTTGTGAGATAGATTGGCTTCCTGATAGTTGAGAGTAGGTGTAAATGTATTTCAATTAGATGGAATGTCCGGTATTTCTGCGAATTAATATTACTTGAAGTTTGATGTCTTGGTATCTGTAAAGATTCAATGATGTCTGGATTAAGTTGTTGTTTTAGGTCTGGTTCATTGTTCTTTTAGAGTTGAGGTGTGATTTGGATCTTCTGACTAAACAATGGGTCCAGGCGGCTGTCCCTGTGACTGTGTACTTCCCCAGAGCATAGCCCAGATACCTTTTGTTAATTTTAAAAGTTTTGTTACAAGTCCAGGGTTTGTTTAAAACTCCAGGGTTTTGGTCCATATTTAAAATGAAAGATTTTTGCTCAATCCTACAAGATTGAACCCACGGAAAGTGATTGGCTTGGATGGAGTACCCAGCCATGCATGCAGATCCTGAATGAACCAATTGGTGGGAATGTTCACAGACATCTTTACCTCTCCTTATTCTGATCTGAGGTTCCCACCTGCTGCAAGAAGACCATGATCATCCCTATGTTAAAGAAAAATCAAGCAATGTGCCTTAATGACTACCACCCAGTGGCTCTGATATCCATCATTATGAAATGTTTTGAGAGGTTAGTAATGGCACACCAACTCCAGATTCCCAGATTGCCTTGGTCCACTAGAATTCGCTTACCACCACAATAGGTCAATGGGAAATGCCATCTCCCTGGCCCAGCACTCTTCCCTGAAACATCTGGATAACAAGGACACCTATGTCAGACTCCTATTTATTGACTTTAGCTCTGCCTTCAACACCATAATTCCAACCAAACTCATCTCCAAACTCCGAAACCTAGGACTCTGCTGCCCTCTCTGCAATTGAATCTTCAACTTCCTGACTCACAATCACATTCAGTAAGGACAAGTGACAACACCTCCTCCACAATATCCCTGAACACTGGTGCCCTGCCAAGTTGCGTGCTCACCTCCTTACTATATTTCTTATATACTCACCAATGTGTGGCCAAATTCAACTCTAACTCCATTTACAAATTTGCTGATGACACCACTATAGTGGCGTGGATCTCAAACAATGACAAGACAAAGTACATGAAAGAGACAGAGAGATTAGTAGCTTGGTGTAAGGACAACAACCTCACCCTCAATGTCAGCAAAATGAAAGATCTGGACATCAATGTTAGAAAGTGGAGTAGAGGACATGCCTCTGTCTGTATAAATGGTGCTGAGGTGGAGATGGTCAAGAGCATCAAGTCCCTAGGAGTAAGTATCACCAACAATCTGTCCTGATCCATCTATGTTGACGTTACAGTCAAGAAAGCACAACAGCGCCTCTACTTCCTCAGAAGGCTAAGGAAATTTGGCATGTCCTCAATGTCTCTCAGTAACTTTTATAGATGCACCAAAGAAAGCATCCTAACCATATATGTCCAAGCTTGGTATCAAAATTTCACTGCCCGAGACCACAGGAAATTACAGAGAGTTGTGAATGCAGCCCAGTACAGCACAAAAACCATCCTTCTATCCACTGACTCCATCCATAATTCCCGCTGACTTGAGAAAGCAGCCAATATAACCAAAGACTCCTCCAACCCTAGTTATAGTCTCTTCCACCCTCTTCCATTGGATTAAAGATGCAAAAGTTTGAAAACACATACCAACAGACTCACGAACAGCTTCTTACATGCTGTTATCAGACTTACGAACAGTCCTCTCTTATATTAGGGGTGATCTTTCTCTGCATTTTCTATGTAGCTGTAACACTTTATTCTGCATTCTGTTTTCTTTTCCTTTATTCATTCATGGGATGAGGGCATTGCTGATCAGGCAGTATTTATTACGCACCTCTAATTGCCCATGAGGGCAGTTCAGAGTCAAACTCATTGCTGTGGGTCTGGAGTCACATGTAGGCCAGACCAAGTAAGGATGGCGGTTTCCTTCCCTAAAGGACATTAGTGAACCAGATGGGCTTTTTCCCAACAATCAACAATGGATTCATGGTCATCATTAGACTCTTAATTCCAGATATTTGTTGAATTCAAATACCACCATCTGCTGTGGCAGAATTTGAACATGGGTCCCCAGAACTTTATCTGAGTCTCTAGATTAACAGTCCAGCAATAATAACACTAGTCCATCATCTCCCATGTCTAAATATCCGGAATTAAGAAACTAGTGATGACTGTGTATCCATTGTTGATTGTTGTAAAAACCCATCTGGTTCTCTGATGTCCTTTGGGGAAGGAAACTGCCATCCTTACCTGGTCTGGTCTACATGTGACTCCAATTCCACGGCAATGTGGTTGACTCTCATCTGCCCTCTGGGCAATTAGGGATGGGCAATAGATTCTGCCTAGCCAGTGACGCCCTCTTCCTGTGAATAAATAAAAAAAACTTACGTAGGTATGATTTGTCTGGATAGCACGCAAAACAATACTTTTCACTGTTTCTCGGTGTATGAGACAATAATAAATCAAATCAAACATTTTTACTTATTCATTCACAGGATATGGAAGTCACTGGTTAACCAGCATTCATTGCTTCTCCCTAATTGCCCAGAGGGCAATCAAGAGTCAACCATATTGTGGAATTGCATGTAGGCCAGACCAGGCAAGGGCAGCAGTTTTCTTCCCTAAGGGCCATTAGTGAATCAATGAGTTTTTCTGACAATCGACAATAGTCTTATGGTCATCATTAGATTCTTAATTTCAGATTTTCATTGAAGTCAAATTACACCATCTGCCATGGCCATATTTGAGCCCAGCTCCCCAGAGATTATTTGGGTGTTTTGATCAATGGCTGTTATGTTTTACTGAGATGATGTCACAACAAAGCAAACGTTAAATTGCTGTGTTTCTCAGACATTAAGTGGAATATAGAACCAGTTATGGTTGGACTAATTAGGCCAGAACTTGACCTGTGGTAGTGTAAAATAGATGGTGGTGAGTTTGCTGTCCTTGTATATTTACAGAGGCCAACAGCAAAGAAACAGACGCTTCAGTCCAATCAGTGCATGTTGTCCATAATCCCAAACTAAACTAGTTCTTTTGATGTATAGTCATATTCAAGTTGGATATAAAATAAGTTGTTAACTTGCATCAGGAAAGGAGGGATTACAACTCGCTCTTACTCATTTTACATGATGACAGAGATAAGAACTAAGTCATTTACTTCAACTTACTCATGTAATAATACAGAATCTCACTGGCTGGTCACTCAGTGCTTTAATAGCCACATGATTGTAAACACTTCACTGACACCACTGAAGTCCACTGCTAATCTTCAGAAAGAATCAAAAGTGAACTAGACCGAGAGCACAGTAACTATGACGGCAATGGCATGGCTAGGTAAGCAATGAAACAAGGAGCAAGGTCTTCCCCAATCGTCTCAGTTAACAACAGTCTGAATAGGTATACTTTCCTTTGGCACTGTTTTCTGACATCTCTAAGTAGCTCCACCTTTGGCTGTACAGCCTTTGCTATGGTATGGCCTCTGTTGCTTTTCTGCACCTCAATTCATCTCAAATCAGTTTCTAATCCTTTATTTCATATTCCATTTTTGTTTCTCTTCATTACCTACCCATACCATTTTGTATTCATTATAATATTCCTCTGAATTTTCTTCATTTTGCACCTCTGTTAAAATGTTACACTCTCTATTTTGCCAGGAAACTACATTGTGTAAGAATGCATTTATTTCACACTCAATTGGTCTTGTATTTAAATATTTCCCACTTCTGACCTATCCATTAATTTGTTGATAGTGCCTTCTGTTGCAGAACATGACATTTTTATCTCAGTCCAACACTCTGTTATCATGATTTTTCAAGTAGTATTTAATGGAACCTGTAAGAGAGAAATGTGGAACAGGAAGATTTAATTACCGAGAAGGAAAAACCTAAAAGACTACTAGTGTTTTGGTTCTTGCATGAGATGTGGGAGTCAGTAGACTAGTTTTTAATTCCAGATTTATTAATTGAAATCAAATTTCACCATCTGTCTTGGTGGCATTTGAACCCATGTCCCTAGAATATTAATCTGAACTTCTGGATGACTAGTCAAGTGACGCCACTATAATACTACTGCCTTGCCTAATTTTGCAAGTATCACTTTGTCTCCGCCTGCTCCTGCCCCACCGAACTCATCTCCACCTACCTAGACTCCATTTTCACCTCCTTGGTCCAGGAACTCCCTACCTACGTCCGTGACACCACCCACGCCCTCCACCTCCTCCAGAACTTCCAATTCCCCGGTCCCCAACACCTCATTTTTACTATGGACGTCCAGTCCCTATACACCTGTATTCCCCATGCTGATGGCCTAAAGGCCCTCCGCTTCTTCCTGTCCCGCAGAACTGACCAATCCCCCTCCACCGACACCCTCATCCGCTTAGCTGAACTCGTCCTCACCCTCAACAACTTTTCTTTCAATTCCTCCCACTTCCTACAGACAAAGGGGGTGGCCATGGGTACCCGCATGGGCCCAAGCTATGCCTGCCTCTTTGTAGGTTACGTGGAACAATCCATCTTCCGTACCTACACTGGCCCTAAACCCCACCTCTTCCTCCGTTACATTGATGACTGCATCGGCGCCGCCTCGTGCTCCCACGAGGAGCTCGAACACTTCATCCACTTCACCAACACCTTCCACCCCAACCTGAAGTTCACCTGGACCATCTCCAACACTTCTCTCTCCTTCCTGGACCTCTCTGTCTCCATCTCGGGCAACCACCTAGAAACAGATGTCCATTTCAAGCCCACTGACTCCCACAGCTACCTGGAATACACCTCCTCCTACCCACCCTCCTGCAAAAATGCCATCCCCTATTCCCAATTCCTTCGCCTCCGCTGCATCTGCTCCCAGGATGAGACCTTCCACTCCCGTACATCTCAAATGACCTCATTCTTCAAGGTCCGCAACTTCCCCCCAACAGTGGTCAAGAACGCCCTCGACCGTGTCTCCCGCATTTCCCGGAACACATCCCTCACGCCCCGTCCCCGCAATAATAACCAAAAAAGAATCCCCCTCGTCCTCACATACCACCCCACCAACCTCCGGATCCAACGCATCATCCTCCGACACTTCCGCCATCTGCAAACAGACCCCACCACCAAATACATTTTTCCCTCCCCATCCTTATCTGCCTTCCGGAGGGACCACTCCCTCCGCGACTCCCTTGTCCACTCCACACTCCCCTCCAGCCCCACCACACCTGGCACTTTTCCTTGTAACCGCAGGAAGTGCTACACCTGCCCCCACACCTCCTCCCTCACCCCAATCCCAGGCCCCAAGAAGACTTTCCACATCAGGCAGATGTTCACCTGCACATCTGCCAATGTGGTATACGGCATCCACTGTACCCATTGTGGCTTCCTCTACATCGGGGAAACCAAGTGGAGGCTTGGGGACCGCTTTTCAGAACACCTGCGCTCAGTTCGCAACAAACAACTGCACCTCCCAGTCGCGAACCATTTCAACTCCCCCTCCCATTCCTCAGATGACATGTCCATCCTGGGCCTCCTGCAATGCCACAGTGATGCCACCCGAAGGCTGCAGGAACAGCAAATCATATTCAGCCTGGGAACCCAGCAGCCCAATGGCATCAATGTGGATTTCACAAGCTTCAAAATCTCCCCTCCCCCAACCGCATCCCAAAACCAGCCCAGCTCATCTCCACCTCCCTAACCTGTTTTTCCTCTCACCTCAAGCCACACCCCCATCTCCTATCTACTAACATCATCCCGCCCCCTTGACCCGTCCGTCCTCCCTGGACTGACCTATCTCCTCCCCACCCCCCTATCTACACTCACCTTTACTGGCTCCATCCCCGCCTCTTTGACTTGTCTGTCTCCTCTCCACCTATCCTCTCCTCTATCCATCCTCTATCCGCCTCCTCCTCTCTCCCTATTTTTTTCAGAACCCTCTTCCCCTCCCCCATTTCTGATGAAGGGTTTAGGCCCGAAACGTCAAGTTTTCCTGCTCCTATGATGTTGCTTGACCTGCTGTGTTCATCCAGCCCCATGCTTGTTATCTCACTTTTATTATGTTTTTTTTCCCTTTGGAACCAAAATCTTTGCTTCCTGACATTCCTTCCTACACGTGTTGTGACCCTGACCTCAGCACCCAGTGACGAGGTAAACTGAGTGAGCAATCCCCTGCCACATGGTTGGACTCATGACAAGTGCTCACTACACATATTTAAAACTTACTTTGGGATTGCACGCATGGCAACCTCTGTTGAAGAGGTGCCCACTTCCTATCTCTCTGTTGGCATCAGCAAGCTTCTCTTACATTCTACCCTTTGCCATCCTTTCGTATTCCTAAATTGAATTTATGGTGGAATTGTGATTTCTCATCGATTCTCTTCCTCCATTTGAGTTAATTTTTCAAATTAATTTCTCAGCCCTAACTCAGGCCACTTTCCTATTGAATTAGAAACTAATTGATCTAAGAAGCATTCTAAACTGTACTGCCTGCTTTGACAATGCTTGCTAAAGCCTAATTTGAGATAGTTAAAATCTCCAGTATTATTGTCTTGTTCTTACCTTGTGTTTCTCTGAATTCTCTGCAGCTCTCTTACTCGATATAATATCCATTGTTTGACCTGGAATGCACACTAATGGAATACAATTTCCTTTCCTATTCTTTAAATCAATCCAGATGTATTGCATTTCTAGTTGTGAACTATCTATGTTTTTTGTATGTATTTTCATTGCCGTACGGATTGCATTTTTACAGAATCTCTCAGGTCTCTGCTTTTCTGTTTGGCAGGTTGTAAATCATTCCACTTGTTAAATTCCTCTCCATATCTTTGCTACCTGTTGTCTTTTTCTTGCCGTCACATTTTACAATCCCTTTCTACTGTACAATGGACCTTGATTATCAATCGTTTCACAGTTCTAAAGATCTTACAACTGAAACACTAATCAGCCCTTTTGTCTGTATAGGTGCTGATTGAGCTATATATTTCAAGTACTTTCCGCTTTTATTTCAAACTCCTAACAATGAAGACATTTCTCATTTCATTTATTCCTGCAGATTGGGAATCTGTTCATACCTGAGACATGAGATTTGGAAGTGTTCCATGTCATAAAGCTTACATGGAAGATAAAAATAGGCAAACTGTAAATGCAGTTCCTATTTTAAGGGCTTTTGCGAATGGATTGCTTTACGGCAAATTGCTGAAACTTATAAGTTATAACCTCCACTTCTGTATTTTTGTCAATGTTTGATTATTGCATGGTTTTGGCATCTCAAAATTCTTGTTACAGCATTAATTCTCTATTGCAATTGCAATTCAATGCATTAGGTGTTTCACCCTGTAAACTTGACCTACTTGATATTCTCTAAAAGTAACATGATATTGGCAGGAAAATGCAATGTGGTAATTAATTAAAGAAGGTTACGATACACTCGAGAATGCCCGTTGGTATTCCAACCCCATTGCTCCTAGAGTTGTCACAAAAGTTAAAGATTTAATCAAATCACTCAAGTCCCCAATTTTTCTGACTGATGGATTCAGGTTAACGAAAGCACTGACCAGGTTTCTGTATGCAATAGGAATTATAATGTATTACATATAAATCAATTCTAACCACAGGCAAAATATGAGTTACTAGCATATAACTCCACTGGCTGAAACTCTAACCCCTTTCTTAAACTGCTACACGCACAGACAAATAAACAAATATAGATGTTATGGGTGGAGAAAAAAATACTGGGAAAACACAGTTCAATAGAACTAATCCACAGGATTTGATGTGGTGTCCATTTTGCACCTTCCAAAATCATAGAATCCCTACAGTGTGGAAACAGGCCCTTCAGCCCAGCAAGTCCACACTGACCCTTGCAGCATCCCACCCAGACCCATATAACCCACCTAATCTACACATGCCTATGGGCAATTTTGCATGGCCTATCCACCTAACCTGCACATCTTTGTGACTGTGGGAGGAAATTGGAGCACCTGGAGGAAACCCAAGCAGATGGGGGGAAGAATGTGTAAACTCCACCAAGACAGTCACCCAAGGGTGGGATTGAACCCAGGTCCCTGATGCTGCAAGGCAACAGTGCTAACCACTGAGACACTGTGCCACCCCACTGTCACCCTCTGATCTCTTGACTCTTTTAGTTCTTTGCTGAAGGCACTGGGAAATTGGTACCATATTTATAAAGGAGATAGCAAGAACTTCAGATGCTGGAGTCAGAGGCAACAGTGTGGAGCTGGAGGAACACAGCAGGCCAGGGAAAAATAGAGGAGCAGGAAAGTTGACATTTCAGGTTGGGACCCTTCTTCAGAAGGGGGAAGGGGGAAGGGAGCTGGAAGATAGATAGAGACAGGAGGGGTGGGGCTAGGGGAAGGGTAGGTAGGATGGTGATAGGTGAGTACAGGGGATTGGTCAGTGGAATGTGTGGGACAGATAGGGCAGAAAGAATGTGGACAGATTGTGTCGGGTCAAGGAGGCAAGAGGGAGGATGGGTGGGGCTGGGGAAAGGTACTTGGGGTGGTGATAGGTTGGATGCTGGTAAGGGGTAGTGGGGATTGGTTGGTGGGAAGAGCAAGGTGGATAAGTGGAGAAGATGATGGACAGGTTGTGTCGGGTCAAGGGGACAGGGATGAGAGGGAGACTATTTATAAAGATTTTCCGTCACTTGTTAGAGGTAACAGCTTATAACAAATTGTGCAACAGAATAGCTATCTTCCATGTATTGGTTACTTTACTGAAGAGAGAGAGAGTTGTCCCTTTTCCACAGTCTGGATTCTTCAGCCTCTGTATTGTTTGCACATTCTTTGTTCACCCGCCCAGGAGGGAATCGGAGAAGTGTTGTCATGCTGATGATTCCTGGACTCCACAACTGGTCCAGATGGCAAAAAGCAATCAGCAATCAGTCCCTGTTGAAGCTTATTCTGCACAGTCCACAGTGCCATGGCATCTTGGACATCGACCGCTCTCTTTTTTAAGAAAAAGCAACAGTGTAAACATAACTTACATTGAGTTTTAGTAATTTATTTCCAAAATGGCGGCAGCTCCTTTCCAGTCCTTATTTAGACAGTTCTTTCTCCATTTTGACGCACATTACAAAATAAATTGATCATTTAGGTTTCCCCAAGTGTCCAGGACTGGGTGCTTTGCCTTAACTATCTATAGTTTCCCTAGTTACAACCCGATGAGAACAGTTGAATCCACTCCCTTATTTTCAACACCCAGAATTTGCATTTATTTACACCTCAGGGTAAATTAAATGTTTGCCAACAATATTAAAGAGAAAAATGCAATTTCCTTTTGAGTGAAAAGACAGTGGAATTTTATTACTCACACATGCACACAAAACATAACTGCAAAGTTTAAAAAGAGAATTGTGTCCAATATGGAAGTGAATGAGGGAATTATTTTAATTTCTTAGGGTGTGCTGGAGGAATGTGGTGTTAACTTAAGGGCATGCTTGATTCGCAGAGTCCTGCATCAGCATTTATCATAAATGTTGCAGGTATATTTGATCAGAAGTCACATAACACCAGGTTATGGTCCAACAGGTGTAGGGATTCTAGTTTGCGATCAGTAATCTGCTGATTTTTAGGTGGTTCGAATCATCCCCAGATCCCTGGTTCTGACACTGGATTTAATTTAGGAATGTGAAGTGAAGAAGGCGGTAGACAGGTGTTTCAGGGCAAAGAATCTCTGTGTTTATTAAATGTAAAGGTGAGTACATCACAAGAAATAAAAAAATAGCAAAAGTAATAAACAGGGAAATAAAACAAAGGTGAATAAAATACAAGAATTAAAACAAAAGGCAAATTCAAAACAGTGAAACTGACACTATCAGTTATTAGCTTAACACAGGCTAATTTCTATTAGAAACTAAACAGTAGTTTCAAACACCCACATTTTAATCAGACTTCCTGACCTCAGGGTTCCCTGCACTGTCACCAACTCACCTTACCCTCCCTGATAGCTGGGTTGGATACTTTGGGTCTCAAGGAAATAGGGGATAAACACGATTTTGAAATACAGCTGGCTGTTCCCACTTGCTGTAGCCCGTGCTTCACTGAAGACTCCGGATGGAGTTCAGTCTGGTTTGACAACTTGGGTTTTCTTACTATGTGGTTGTTTTGTGAGCCGGTTTTCACCTCAGGATGTGTCTGAGGCCTGGTCAGACATGTCGGTGGTTTTTGCAGGTTGACAGTCGTCAGATCTGCTGGTCATTGTCAGCTGCCATTGGCTCCCCTGGTACAGAACAGTCCTGTGTCAGTAGGTTTCAGGGAGATAGCTGTGCAGATAGTTCTTGGGAGAGTACCTGTCTGGGATCCCTCTTCTGTTGGTAGCTGCAGAAATGGCTCTCTCTCTCCTTTTTGCTGCACCTTCCACTTCACTCTCTCTCTCGTGCTGGGCTCGGGGTCTGTAGTTATACCCCACGGCAGCTCACCCCCCAGCATCTCCTGCCAGATCTGTGAGCTACTGTTCGTCTTTTCAGGGCTGAAAATGTTTCCTGAGTACTGGAGTGGGTGATAATCATTTTTCGATTGAAAAGAATGGTTTTGATGGTTTTAGAATGTCTGGCATTTCCTTTGGGTGGGTATCTGTTCAGTTTGCGAGGTGGTATGAAGGTTCCAAGGTGAAACAGGTTTGCATGTACCACAATGGCGTGGAATATTCAGTACCTTTGTGCCTGAGCACTGATTGGGATTGAATGGGGTGATACCTGTGTAGGCTCCAAAGAGTCTGAAATTGTTGAGGTTGTTTATTTCCTGTAGATTGGCTTGCATTGTTTTAGATGAGGTATGGATGGGAGGTTTTCCTTCGGCTTCACTTAGCTAGCCCCTGTTCCAGACATCTGCCCCTGGTCTTGTATATTTCCCAGTCTGTTCCAGCCAGCCTTTTCCTGGCTCAGTTGCATCCCATGGTTCCTGGAGTCCATGTGACTTTAATCCAATATACTGTAGTTCCCATAACTTCTCACTTCAGAGGGTTTTTAAGTCCAGGGTATGTCCAACAACTGATGGGGATTTTTGGCCCACCTTACACAGGTTCATTTGAAATCACAAGTTTTTGAAGTGCTGCCCCTTCATCAGGTGGTGTGAAGAGAAGCACACAGGCACATCATTTATAGGCAGACAGAACAAAAGATCATACAAATGGTGTGAGTGGAGTGTCAATAGGCTGAATAATAAGTCTCTGCAGGTGATCAAAAGTGTCAGATGGTGTGAGTAAAGTGTCAACAGCTAAATAGCAAGTGAAGGGATGACCTATCATCTGATTAATTGAGGCAGAGAGATAACTACAAAAAAAAAGTGGCGATGGAAACAAATCAAATGGCTGGAATATCATGATAGCTATAAGAGTTCATGCTGAAGGTCTAACCAAAGTAACAAGTAATCCAAAACAGTACAAACTAATTAAGGTAGAGAGATCATAACAAGTTGGCAAGGTGATGGTGTCAAAACAGGACAGTAAGGAAGATTTTACAGATACAGAACAGTATGGTGGGGTTACATGTAGCACAACATGAGCCCACAGTCACAGTTGAGGCCATCTTCATGGGTACGGAACTTGGCTATCAGTTTTTGCTTGGTGATTCTACATTGTTGCGTATCTCGAAGGCTGCCTTGGAAGACGCTTGTCTGAAGATCGGAGGCTGAATGTCCTTAACTGCTGAAGTGGGAGGGAGCATTTTGATACCATCACTTTGTCCTGTGTAACATCTGAGTTGTACTTCAAACATCCTGACTTAACCGCTATTAATCATGTACTTTTCAACCTCTACAACATTGACTGACTCCATGCCTATCAAATTTCTATTGACTGGAAATTCTTATTTACAACCTTTCCCCTTTGCTCAGTGTTGTTTATTTCAATGGTCAGCTTGTTATTTCTCTTCATAAGATACCACTTTTCATAAAAGCCACCTTTCCTACATGAGAATCCATACTAAGACCTGACCCATTACTTCTGCTTTAGCTTAACCTCATTGGCTCTGCATCATCAATGAAGCAAGTCCCTTCTACAATTCCTCAGTAGGTTAGTAATCTCCTTTAGTGCTATGTTTGATCAGAACTTCCTCTCTCCTAGGAGTGGCCTGTACAAAATACCCCCTTTTTTTTTCTGGTTTACTTCATTATTTTCAAACGCTTTCCTTAACTGTTCTGCTTTGATTCAAAAGCTTCTTTAAAGCCTATGTATTTGACCTTGGCTTTCGTCAGTCCAATTGTCTCCCACTACTTCTGTTGTATCCAGGTTTATTTATTTCTCTGTTCCAGGATGTTTTATTTTATATAAGTTATAGTTGATGTTATTCCTCTGCTCATGTTAATGCTGTGATAAATATTTACCGTTTCTAAAAGAGACCAGGTTCAATAAGTCTGTGAGCTCAGACATAAAAAAAGCTGTTTACTGATAAATTAAAATATATTTCAATATACTACATATAACATAGAAAATGTATTTTCCCCTAGGTATTTGAGAACATCTAAATAAAGTGATATTACAGATCTAGTGCAAGACATTTCTGCAAGAAATTAAAGAGAGTTTTGAATGCAGCCCAGTCCATCATGCAAACCAGCCTTCCATCCATTGACTCCATCTACACTTCCTACTGCCTTCGGAAAGCAGCCAACATAATCAAAGACCTCTCCCACCACAATTATACTCTCTTCCATCCTTTTCCATCGTGCAGAAGTTACAAACGTTTGAAAACACGTACCAATAGATTCAAGAACAGCTTCTTCCACAATGTTATCAGACTTATCAGTGGATCTCTCTTATATATTAGAATTGATCTTTCTCTGCACCTTTTGCATTCTGTTCTATTCCCTGATGTAGTTATGTATGATTTATCTCGATAGCACACAAAATGTTACTTTTCTCTAGATCTCAGTACATGTGACAATAATACATTAAATCAAATCAATAGAGATAAGTTTGTTTATTTCTTATTTCTATGTTATGATCCTATCTTTGTCATTGTCAGTATTTTTAAACATTTGATTATTGTTTTCTTTGTTCCAGAGGAGGTCTCTTAGGCTTATGTTCTGCTATAATTTGCCTTGCTAAGTAAGGGTGAGTGGTAAATGATTCCAGAGCTGACTCCAGCTGAGATTTATGGGTCACTCAAAATTGTTAATCGATTGATGTTATATTTTTGTGCTGTGTAATAGAAATCCTGAAAAAGTCACACTTGGTACCTATGTGCAGTACTTTCATCCTACTCAGTTAATTTTGATATCTTTTTCCCCTCAAAATACTTTGTTGATACACTAGCTCAGTGCCAAAGGAGCCAAACTTCCTCCAGAGAAAAAAGTCAAATGAAATCAAGCAAAAGAAACATCTTCGGCAACATTGAATTCCCTAAGATTTCCACCACCAAGGAAGATGGGAGTACCCCCAGCAATATCACTAATTTCAGCTTTCCCTCCCAGACATGCACCATCTGGACTGTCACGTGTATTGCCATTCCTTCTTCATCATTTATCCTGCAACATCTGGAATTCCCTACATACTACCATCACTTAAATACCATTGCAGAGACTGAAGTGACTAAAGAGGAGGGACACTGCCAACTTTTTATAACTGCGCACATTCTGTAGTATGTTGAATTCAATGCAGTAAATGCAATGGGATATAAAAGTTGATTTTAAATTTAAGAAGAGAATTCTGTTAGATTTTAGAGTAAGAAAAATAACAAATGTTGGAACAGGCACTGAATACCCGATAGAACTGGCCGGATTCATGCCTAAAAGTTGAAGGGTTTAATTATCTTTGTGATTGTACCATATGGTCACACAGATGCTGGCACCTCCTCTAATGTTATCATCCAAGTATCCATTTGTTATGCATGGCTGTGGACACTTCATTTGTTCAAGCAATGCATGTTCTGCACAGATAAATCAAAGACATGTTAAAGTACGCAGTATAAAATGTATTTTCCACTGGACATCATTTACATTTTTTTTCCATACCTTGGTGCTTTTCCCATATATCTGCACTTCCTGAAAAGTTTTAAAAATTCTTTCATAGAACGTGGGTGTTGCTGACTAGTCTTTTTTGGCCATCTTTATCTGCCCTTGAGAAAGTGGTTTTGTGGTGTACTTGAACTGCTACAGATCATATGGGAATAAATACCCACACAGTATGTTAGGAAGGGAGTTCCATGATTCTGATTTAATGGCAGTGAATGAGTGGCAATATAGTTCCAAGACAGAATGGTATTGGGTTGAAGAGAAACCACACATCTGCTGCTCTTGTTCTTCTAAGTGGGAGTGTTGTGGATTTGGCTGATTATGCCAAACGAACCCTGGCAGATTCCTACAGTGCATCTTGTACATGGTGTACACTGCTGCACTTGTGTGTCAGTCATGGAGGGAGTGAATGTTTAAGGTTGTGGATGGTGTAGGCGGAATGCAGAGCCCTGGTTAGTGCCCAACTTCATGAATGTTGTTGGAGGTGATTTTAAAAATTGCAGTATTCCTTCAACAATCTTTGGCTTTTAAATCAGTTCTTTTCAGTTTAGTTCACAATCAAAAATACCGATATGGTCTTTATATTTCTGTGCTTCAATGCCCCACTTTAGAGAAATGACACCTTTCAATCAAAAGCTGCTGTCAGGGCACTTTGCTTGTCAGGACAGGTAGCCATCTCAACCAGGGTGCATCTCAGGGATCTTCACTTGGTCTTTCAGCACTTGCTTGGATTCTCACATTGTGTCTGCCTTGTCTTGCCTTTTTGCACTCTGCCCCCTCAGCCAGAGTGACATGCTCAGTGTACTTCTGCCTTGCCTTGCCTTTGGTGCAAACGCAAAGTCAAGCAGTTTGTCATGCTTGCCAGCAGTGATCAGTCAAGGGGGTTAGACATGTTGCTGTATGTCAGCATGCTAAGTCAATCTTTCATCTGGACCATGTGCCAGCTGCACATGCAGTAAACACACTGCCTACGCTTCAACTAAACGGCCATATCTCAGAGTTCAAGGGGGGTAGTCCTCAGCCAAGTCGAGGGAGATACCCTTCAGTCATGGCATCCCGGTCAAGTAACTGAAGGGCAACCTCTAATATTAATCCAGCGGATTGCGGACAGTCAGTCGAATACTTGGGGTGTTCAGGGCCAGAGATCTATATCTCTACAGTCTGGGCAGTGGGTGATGGTGAGCCCTATAAATCCAACTAGCCCAGGGAGCCATGGTAAGTGCGGCAGGAAACTACACCAAGAATAGTTAAGGTTTCGTCAGTCATCAATCAGGGATGTCAATCCAAGTTGGTCAAGAGGATGGACCACAGTAAGTCCTGGGCACCCATTCACTAAAAGTCAAGGGGGTATTACCAGGTGCTACTGCTGTGGGAGGGATACTGAGGAACTCACAGTGGAACTTGGAACTGTATGCCGAGATGCAGAAGAGATAACAACTGTGAAGGAGGCAGCTCAATAAATAAGAAGAAGGACGATGGGCCATAGAAGTGAAAGGGTTAATGCGGGAGGTTGGATCATTGACAGTCAGTAAACCCTGAATTTTATGGGGGTGTGGAAAAGTATACTTTAAGTTTGGCATGTTGACTCCACATTCTTGGGGTTGGGGGGAGGGAGGTAAAGTGGAGAGTAGAAGAGTTAGATAAGACCAGTTATGTGGGAACATGGGAAGTTAAAAGTAGATGTGGTTGAAGGGGACCACTACTAAGAAGGGAATGTGTTCACCGGGGTAAAAAGCTGAGCCTGAACCTCAATGCATGAACCCTGTTTGCTATTTCCTTCTATTGTGTTGCAAATAACAAAAGTGTAATGAATATGAAAATGGCTGCCATCACATACGAACTGGACAGGTTAAATATTTCATTCTTGTTGGAGGAGATTTTACCTTTGAGCAGTTTGAGGGCCTTCAAAGAGTAACAGCATTAAACAGATACCCACACAGCAAAGCTGAAACACACCTGCAATCTCTACATACAATGTGAACCTTAGGCATTGACCTACTGTGTGGAGTGCAAATCCTGCCAGAAAGCATTTTGACCATATCAAGCAGCATCATGCTTCACTCCTGCTAATGGCTGTGTTGTACAAAATGTGCCTTGTGGCCTGGAAAGATTCACCCTAGTTTTCAAAGTAGTAATCACCTTCCAATGCATAAGGTACTGGAGCTGCTGACTTCACAATTTGGACTATAAAAGTTTGTGTGGCACTAAGGCAGAGTAGGCTCTGCCACTTCCATCTCATACTCTCAACTAAATAAACATTCACACACACACAGCTGATGTTGAAAAGTGAGCATATATTGTCAAATGTAATAATGTTTTTACAATGAAATGTCACCTAAGCGCCTTCAGAGGTCATCTTCTTTCTTTTCCTCTCACCACGTCTCAGTGCAGCCTTGAATTCATTTGTCGATGAAAATCACTTCCTTCTCCTTCAATCTCCTTCTTCCCCTAAACTGCTGACCACTCATTTTCACCTCCTGGTTCCCATGTTACCTGATGGGTCTTCCCTTTACAGCTTTGTAGTTCTTCCCTCTAAATTTCCCCTCATAAGACCATAAAAATTAGGAACAGGGGTAAGCCATTTAGCCTCTCGATCCTACTCTGCCATTCAATAAGATCATGGTAAATCTGACATCCCTAATGTCCACTTTCCTGTGTACTGGAATCCCTGGAGTACTGTGAGCAGTTTTGGGTCTCCTTATTTAAGGAAAGCAATTGTTTCATTGGAGGCAGTTTAGAAAAGGTTCACTGGGGTGACTCTTTGTATAGAGGGATTGTCTTATGAGCAAATAGTAACCAGGGTAGGACTCTACTCACTGGAGTTTAAAATAATAACAAGTGATCTCTTTCAAACGTATAGGATTCTTAAGTGGTAAATGCTGAGATGTTTCCCCTCATGGGAGAGACTAAGACTAGAGGACATAATCTTAGAATGAAGGGGCACCAATTTAAAGCTGAGATAAGGAGGAATTTCTTCTCTCAGAGGGTTGTGAGTCTTTGGAACTCCTTGCCACAGACAGAGAATAAGGAGCAGAGTCCTTGTGTATATTTAAGGTTGAGACAGATAGATTCCTGATGAGGGGAATGAAGGGTAATGGCGAAAAGGCAGGAAAGTGGCCATGAGGAATGTCAGATCAACCATGATCCTATTGATTGGTAGAGAAGGATCAAGAGGCCAAATGGCCTACCTCTGTTCCTATTTCTTGTGGGTCTTATGTGGTCAAATTTAGAGGGGAGAACTACAAAGCTGTAAAGGGAAGACACATCAGATAACATGGGAACCAGGAGGTGAAACTGAGCGGTCAGTAGTTTAGGGAAAAGGATGGAAGGAGAAGGAAGTGATTTTCATGGACGAATGAGTCAAGAGAGATCAAGAAGGGGAACAGGAAAGAAACTACAGAAAGATGCAGGTTCAGTGCTAGGCCATGCAGACCATTAGAAGAATTTTGACCAGGTTGTCTGCTGGAAGCGGGACCGGGTAGAGGCAGTTTATTGAATGGTATCAGTTGCCCTTATTGTAAGAGATAGTAGGAACTGCTGATTCCTCACGTATCACTCCACCAACCTCCAGATTCAACCCATCATTCTCCTCACGTATCACTCCACCAACCTCCCAATTCCTTCGCCTCCGCCGCATCTGCTCCCAGGATGAGGCATTCCACTCCCGCACATCTCAGATGTCCTCATTCTTCAAGGGCCAATTCCTCCCCCCCCCCCCCCCCACCCCCGCAGCGGTCGAGAACGCTCTCGACTGTGTCTCCTGCATTTCCCGCAACTCATCCCTCACACCTCCTCAAGCAATAACAACCAAAAAAGAATGCACCTCGTCCTCACGTACCACCCCACCAACCTCCGGATCCAACGCATCATCCTCTGACACTTCCGCCATCTGCAATCTGAGCCCACCACCAAAGACATTTTTCCCTCCCCACTCTTGTCTGCCTTCCGGATGGACCACCACTCCCTTGTCCGCTCCACACTCCCCTCCAGACCCACCATACCCGGCACTTTTCCCTGCAACCGTAGGAAGTGCTACACCTGCCCCCACATCTCCTCCCTCACCCCAATCCCAGGCCCCAAGAAGACTTTCCACATCAAGCAGATGTTCACCTGCACATCCGCCAATGTGGTATACTGCATCCGCTGTACCCGTTGTGGCCTCCTCTACATGGGGGAAACCAAGCGGAGGCTTGGGGACCGCTTTTCAGAATGCCTGCGCTCAGTTCGCAACAAACAACTGCACCTCCCAGTCGCGAACCATTTCAACTCCCCCTCCCATTCCTCAGACGACATGTCCATCCTGGGCCTCCTGCAGTGCCACAATGATGCCACCCAAAGGCTGCAGGAACAGCAAATCATATTCAGCCTGGGAACCCTGCAGCCCAATGGTATCAATGTGGATTTCACAAGCTTCAAAATCTCCCCTCCCCCAACCGCATCCCAAAACCAGCCCAGCTCGTCCCCGCCTCCCTAACCTGTTCTTCCTCTCACCTATCCCCTCCTCCCACCTCAAGCCGCACCCCCATCTCCTATCTACTAACCTCAACCCGCCCCCTTGACATGTCCGTCCTCCCTGGACTGACCTATCTCCTCCCTACCTCCCCACCTACACTCACCTTTACTGGCTCCATCCCGGCCTCTTTGACTTGTCTGTCTCCTCTCCACCTATCCTCTCCTCTATCCATCTTCTATCCGCCTCCCCCTCTCTCCCTATTTATTTCAGAACCCTCTTCCCCTTCCCCATTTCTGATGAAGGGTCCAGACACGAAACGTCAAGCTTTCCTGCTCCTATGATGCTGCTTGGCCTGCTGTGTTCATCCAGCTCCACACCTTGTTATCTCTTATTCCAGACCCAAAATGTCAGCTTTCCTGTTCCTCTGATGCTGCCTGGCCTGCTGTGTTCTTCCAGCTCTACGCCTTGCCCTTATTGTAATATGTCCAACTTCAGAACTGGTAGCCACAATCATATTCAAGACAATAAAAGCAACTTGTATGTTTGACTAAATTTAACTGGCTCAGATGCAGTTTGGAAAAGAACTCATTTAGCCCAACTTATTTCATTGCTTGGTACTTTGATTAAATTTTTAATGGATGAAATCTGTAAGTATTTCATTGCCTTAATGTAGGATGGCGTGTATTGTAATTTTAATGTAATATTCTTTCCTTCAACCATCCACCACTGCTGTTTTACCAGCTATTTGTTTACTTTTGTTACCACATGATTGACATATTTTAATGCTTTTAGCTTCATTACTTAATTATGAAAAGGTATGTCATGCTGCAATTCATAGAATCATACTGTATGGAAGAAGTCCTTCAGTCCATCAAGTCTGTATTGTCAAAAACACAGCTGCGAATGTCTCTGGAATAAAATGCCATTAGTACAGTATTATGTAGCCTCGATGGGATCTAGGTGTTCAACATATCCTTTTGAGTCTGCTTCATTCTAACAAAAACACATTTTGGACCAAATACCCTCCACATTTTCCGTATTTACAGCGTCATAGAGTCATATATCATGGAAACAGACCCTTTGGTCTGACTCTTCCGTGCCAACCAGACATCCCAAACTGACCTAGTCCCATTTGCCAACATTTGGCCCTTATCGCTTTAAACCCTTCCTATTCATATACCCATCCAAATGTCTTTTAAATGTTGTAATTGTACTCGCCTCCACCACTTCCTATGGCAGCTCATTCCATACACGCACCACCCTCTGCATGAAAATGCTACCCCTCAGGTCCTTTTAAATCTCTCTCCTCTCGCCTTAAACTTATGTGCTCGAGTTTTGGACTCCCCACCTGAGGAAAAAGACCTTGGTTTCTCATGCACCTCATGATCTTATAATCCTCTGTAAGGCCACACCTCACTGCTCCACGGAATAAAGCCCCAGCCTATTCAGCCTCTCCCTGTAGCTCAAACCCTCCAACCCTGTCAATACTGTGGGTAGATCTTTTCTGCATTCTCTCAAGTTTAACAACATCCTTCCTATAGATGGGCAACCAAAATTGTACGCAGTATTCAAAAGTGGTCTCGCCAATGTCCTCTACAGCATGTACAGCTGCAACATGACATCCCAACTCCTATACTCAATGTTACGACCAATGAAGGCAAACATGTCAAACACCTTCTTCACCACCTTGTCTACCTGCAACTCTACTTTCAAGCAACTATGCACCTGCACCCCTAGGTCCCTTTGTTTGGCAACATTCCCCAGAGCTGTACCATTAAGTGTATAAGTCCTTCCCTGCAGCTATCGATGATACAAAAACCTCAGAAAAGGGGCCCAGCAATCTCTTCCCTGGCTTCCCACAAAAGTGCCAGGAAGCAACTGATCAGGTCCCAGGGATTTATCTACTTTTATATGTCTTAAGACTCCCAGCACCTTCTCTTCTGTAATATGAACTCTTTTCAAGACATCACTATTTATTTCCCCAACTTCTCTAGCCTTACAAAAATGCAACACCTCACATTTATCTAAATTGAAGTCCATCTACCACTCCTCGGCCCACTGGCCCATCTGATCAGTGTCCCATAGTACTCTAAGATAATCTTCTTCACTATCCAATATGCCATCTAATTCTGCGTCTTCTTCAAACTTACTAACCATACCTCATGTATTCACAACCCCAAATCATTTATATAAATGGCGAAAAGTAGTAGCCACAGCATTGATCCTTGCGGCACATCACTGGTCACAGGCCTCCAGTCCAAAAAACAATCCTCCATCACCACCCTCTGTCTCCTACCTTCAAGACAATTTTGTAGCCATTTGGCTAGCTCGCACTGGATCCGATGTAATCTAACCTTACTAACCATTCTACCCTGTGGAACCTTGTCAAATACTTTGCTGAAGTCCACTTAGACAACATCTACTGCTCTGCCTTCATTAATCGTCTTTGTCACCTCTTCAAAAAACTCAAATCAAGTTAGTGAGACACAATTTCCCGCGTACAAAGGCATACTGACTATCCTTAATCAGTCCTTGCCTTTCCAAATGCATGTAAATGCTGTCCCTCAGAATCACCTCCAACAACTTACCCACGACTGATGTGTATAGTTCCCTGGCTTTTCCTTATAGCCTCTCTTAAACAATGGCATCACATTAGCCAACCTCCAGTCCTCTGGCACCTGACCTGCGGCTATTGATGATACAAATACCTCAGAGAAGGGGCCCAGCAATCTTTTCCCTAGCTTCCCACAAAGTTCTGGGAAGCATCTGATTAGGTCCCAGGGATTTATGTACTTTTATATGTTTTAAGGCCTCCAGCACCTCATCTTTTGTAATATGAACACTTTTTAAGACATCACTATTTATCTCCCCAAGTTCTCTAGCTTCCATGTCCTTCTCCACAGTAAATAATGATATGAAATACTCATTTTGTATTTCACCCATCTCCTGAGGTTCCACACATAGGTAGCCACCTTGATCTTTAAGGGGCACCACTGTCACCCTAATTACTCTCTTGCAATTAATGTATTCTTCTTAACTCTATTTGCCAAAGCTATCTCATGTCTCATTTTTGGCCTCCTGATTTCCTTCTTATGTATATGCCTACTGCCCTTATACTCTTCTAATGATTCACTCAATCCCAGCTGTCTACACCTGTCTATATCCCAGCCTCCACGGTGCTCTGTGGCAATGAATTCCACAGGCCCACCACTCTCTGGCTGAAGAAATGTCTCCTCATTTCCGTTCTAAATTGACCCCCTCTAATTCTAAGGCTGTGCCCACGGGTCCTAGTCTCCCCACCTAACGGAAACAACTTCCCAGCGTCCACCCTTTCTAAGCCATCTCGTAATCTTATTTTAATCTCACTTCTGTTTATTAATAAAATTGCAAACTTATAATACTTCAGACTGCTGGGCTTTCTGTAATATTTAACAGGTATTCACCTAGAGGTAAACGTTTTTGATCACCAAAAAAAATGTTGGAGGAAAGTTATGTTCCAAACTGTTTAGAAACTATGGCATTTTAAAAAGAAATTTTATTATGGTTAAAATGGAAATATGGTGCCTTACTCAGGAATTGCATTCTCAGAAAATTAGTGGTCAAAAGGAGCAAATTAAATGGAAACTTGCCCCTGTACAGTGTAAAAACTTCATGTTGACTTTTGCAGTGCTACTACACTTCTTGAAGCCTTCAGCCATTCTTTTCAAATTAATCTCTGTTTCCCTGGCCAAGTCTGGGTGTAGCTACATTCCTGTGGTCTTAGGTGAACTGCCAACAAAGTGCGTATATGGACACAGGCAAAATTACCCAGGTCTGACATCACTGAAGTGTCGCAGGAAGGCTCTGATAGACGAATCATTAGGAAAACTGCTGCTGCTCTGTTCACAGTAGTGAGAGTGGTGGGCCTGTGGAATTCATTGCCACAGAGCGCAGTGGAGGCTGGGATGTTAAATGTCTTCAAGGCAGAGACTGATAAATTCTTGATCTCTCAAGGAATCAAGGGCTACGGGGAGAGTGCGGGTAAGTGGAGTTGAAATGCCCATCAGCCATGATTAAGTGGACTCGATGGGCCGAATGGCCTTACTTCCACTCCTATGTCTTATGGTCTTATACGCTTCCTTCCTTTTCGTGACCAGAACCTAAATTTCTCTAGTTATCCAACATTCCCTATACCTACCAGTGCTGCCCCTCACACTAACAGGAACATACTATCTCTGAACTCTCAGGATCCCTAGTTCTTCGTTATTCTGTAAACACAACCCGACACCTTGGAACCATTCAACTCCATGACAATATTTAGCTTTTTCACTTCTGCACCTGCGCAGTGCAAAGGGACAATACTCGAGCTAAAGCGCCCACTGACTGCACTGGCGGCTGCGCACTGCCCACTGACGGCTGTGGCGTCTGCGCACCGCTCACTGACGGCACTAGCGTCTGCGCACTGCTCATTGACGGCACTGGCGGCTGCGCCGTGGCGGTCGACTCAGCGCCTGCGCAGTGGCCGTCCCTGTGTCCTCTGGCTTAAGGTCGCTGTCGGCCGTGTCCGATTGACGGTCTCGCTATGTTGTCGTTGATCGCTCGTTCGGGGCCTTTCGCCCCGTACCTCTCTGCCACCACCAACATCGTGCCGTCGCAGCTCAAACCGCTGGTGCTCGGCGTGGTTTCCAAGGCTGATGCGGTGATCGTGGATATAAAGAGGCCCGTCCTGTGCCGGGAGTCGTTGCAGGGCCAAGCGGCCCGCAGCGGCGCTGTTGTTACCACCGGCCTGAACGGTGAGTGGAGCGGGAGGGTCGGGGGAGAGTGGTTCGGACTCGGAGATTGAGCAGTCGGAACGCTTGTCTCCCACCTGGGGTCGGAGGCTTCTGTCGCCGCCGCATCCTGCAGCGAATCGGCCTCGCTGCTCCCAGGCTCCGTGACCTTGTGGATCGGGGAAGTGGCTCTTAGTCGGTCAATGTGAGAATCTGTTTTAAAACCTGGGCCTCCAGGGAGGTCAGTCACACAGCAGTTGTATGCAGTACTACACCCTTAACGCTCTCAAAACGAGCATCGTGCCCAGTAGTTTTTAACTCCAAGCAAAACGCAGAAGATGCTGGGTGGTCCAGGCATAATCCAGTGGGAAGAGCGCAACAGTTGACATTTCAGGTCGTAACTGAGCTGTTAGGTCAGTTTTTACCGATGCGCAGCCCACCTATAACTTCTGTCGACTGGATTTTAAATGAGAACAAATCTGTAAATATACCTAGCCAGGTTGCACTCCTTATCCATTGCTCCTTCACCACTTTAGCCTGACAGACTGAAGGTTGGCCTCTAGCGTAAAAGGAGCAATGGTCAAATCTGAGATAATGACGTGTGGAGCTGGATGAACGCAGCAGGCCAAGCAGCATCAGAGGAGCAGGAAAGTTGACGTTTCGGGCCTAAACCCTCCTTCAGAAAATGCTTTCTGTAGGTTTGATTCGGGGGCTGGTGAAGTTTGTATTCACAAGTGCAAGATGTGGGAGCCCTTTGAGTCAATCTGGCTATCTAACTTTCTCCGGGCATCTAGTCTACGAATGATTTAAAATGGAAAAGTAGCCTCTATGAATGTGGAGGATTGTACCCTTTTATTTTACCAGCATTAGATTTATTCTCTGAATCCCTCCAGTATCTCTCTGTTTGTCTCATTTGACAATGATTTAACCATTCTAATTCATACTTCCTGGGTTAAACTTTGTACATGTCAGGAAAGTTAAAAATCTGATATAATGATAAACAACAGGCTTGTCCTTTTTGATACAGGTTTCAGTTACTCTGTATAGATGCATTCTGTCTAATTGCTGCAATTTCCAGTGAGCCTGTAGAAAGTATCTGGACAGATGTAATTGAAATGAATAGATGTTCAATAATTGGTGATAACAAATATGGAGCCTGTTTGGATAGAGAGTTATACAATAGGAGTTGGTGATGTTGTCATCTGTTTGTGTAGTTTGACCTTAATTAATGGAAGTTGCCTTCCACAGTGGCTTAACAGTTCACAGCCTGTAACTGAAATAAATTTTTTATTTTTCCTATTTGATGTTTTATTCGTTAAATCTTAATGTATAGTGGAAATAAATGTCTCCAAAATTGCATGCTGCCAGTTGTCCAATCCCCAAGTACCTTATTCACGTTAAATTCTGTCTTTTTTGTTTGCATAACGTGCTGGAGGGGATTGCACTCTACCAATATTCGCTGATGTAAAATGCAACTGATGGTGCTGCCTTAAAATGCATTGAGACAGAACTTGTCTTCCGCTTAACATGCTTTAAACATGAGCAGGATATGAAACATAAATCACTGAATGTTACTTTTAGGAAATTCCACTTTTTATACTACAACAATTGTACAAATATTATGAGGTCATCCACTTTAAACCAAAAAAGATAGTTCGGGGTATTATTGAAGCTGATGAAGCTAGGGATAGTGGAGATTCCAAAAGATTTTAGGGTCCACATACACCAATCACTAAAATGTAGTAATTGAGTAGAAAATTAAGCAGGCCACTCGGATGTTGCCTTTAAAACCAGAAGGCAAATAACAATGCGGAAACAGAAGATCTTTTCTGCAGCCTTCATCTTTTCCATAAAAGGGAAACTGTTTATTTGAAAAATCTTTTGTGTTTTTAGTTGCACTTCAGCCCTGTGCTCCTGATCTTTGGGCATCAGGTGCAGAGGGGTGTGAGCAAGTCAGAGGACCTCCTTGTTTGTCTGCTCCTGGGTTTGGCCAAGTTAGCTATTAACAGGTGCGGACAGTGGACGAGAACATAGTTGCCAACTGCTTGCCCTCTTCTGTCACTGTCATTCGTGACCAGGTCTCATTGGAGAGGGAGAAAGTGGTGCTCATCAGTGCACTCAGTATTTTGAGAAAAATGTGGGTACTGCAAGGGGTGAACTGCCTTTTCTCCATCTCCAACTCCATTTTTATTTAATCCCCTTCCTCTGTCTCTATTCTTTCCCTCACCTTTGGTGGTTTGTATTGGCTTTGTCAAGCTTTGCACAAAATTGATTAATTGGAAATGGGTGATTTAATAGGAGTGGGTAATAGATGAAAAGCATCATGGGCAACTCAGTGGTAGGGGAACAAAGACATTCACTTCTGAGTAAAAAGAAGAAAATGTCCTCCGTTTTTATTGCAACAGCTATTCAAAGCCCTGAACAAATCACGCCTGGATTACTGTATGCAGCATATTGAAATGCATTAGTCTTAGAACATGTTGAGGACAGGTGCTCCAGAATGGAGCTCCAAATATTGGATATATTCCTTAAACCAGGCTTGAATTCCTTAGAAAATGGAAGGTTAACAAGTCCTTTTCAGTGTTGTAGTTCTCTGACTGTATAAAAGGAATCTGGATGGGTATATGAATAGGAAGGGTTTAGAAGGAAATGGCCAAATCTGGCAAATTGGACAAGATTTAAATAGGATAGCTGGTTGGCATGGACGAGTTGGACCAAAGGGTCTGTTTCCATGTTGTATATCTCTGACTCTTTATGAAAGGCATTGATGAGGGAAATGGATTCAAAAATCTTTCTGCTGGTGTGGGAGTCTAATACAAGGTGACAGCCCTTAAAATCAGAACCAGGCCATTCTGAAGAGAATTTAGGAAACACTTCTTCACACAAAACATAGGAAGAAAGTGGAACACACTTCCACAAAAACACTGTGAACGCTAGTTTAATCAAATCTATGATTGCAACTTTTTCCCAGCCAAGGATTCTTGTGAATTATGGTTTCTTAATAGATGCCATTTAGATGTAGTTCAAGAATAGAATAGAATACCTACAGTGTGGAAACAGGCCCTTCGGCCCAACAAATCCACACCGAACCTCAGAGCATCCCACCCCGACAACCCACCTAACCTACACCTCCCTGAACACTACAGGCAATTTAGCATGGCCAATCCACCTAACCTGCACATCTTTGGACTGTGGGAGGAAACCGGAGCAAACCCACGCAGACACGGGGAGAATGTGCAAACTCTACACAGACAGGCGCCCCAGGCTGGAATCGAACCCAGGTCCCTGGTGCTGTGAGGCAGCAGTGCTAACCACTGAGCCACCATGCCGCCCCAATACTATACTAATATTGACTAACAGCCCAGACTCGAGGGGCTGACTGGTCTACCTGTTTGTGTTTCCTATTTCTACACGTACTTGACTGTCTGTCTATTAAAATGTTTTTACTTGCAACGTTGTTTTTGTATATTGAACTGAAGTTTGATTATAATTTTATCATTGCTAAAGCGTACATGACTTGCAGTTGGTTTCTGTTTTAAAATCTAGTTGTCATTAGTGATTGCTACAACTTGAAGTACCAAATAGTATTATGTTTTCAAAGTTCAGTCTGTTTGGAGTTAACTTTTCAATGCTGAGTATCTAAAGAAAAATGAAACCAAGTTTACTTAGTTTGACAATCTAAAACTCAATGTTGTCTGAATCTCTACATTTTTGATGTTAATGTACTTAAAATATTTCACTAAATGTACATCTTTCCTCCAAACAATGTGTTGGTGAAAGATTATTTCATTCCCTTTTAAGTATTAAGAATTGGCTTGTGACTTCAGAGACAACAGTGTAATTAATATCTTGAAGCATCAATGAAAAATTCTCTCCAGGTGGGTTTTGGTACCTTCTGTTGTAGAATTCGCTTCATTTACTTTTCTGCTATTAGAATGATTTTTGCCAAACCTGATTTGGAATTGAATGAAGAATGAATTGTAGTCTACATTTACAACTTTGCAATATTTTGAAATGCCAGTTTGGTCTTTCTTTTACTATGTTACAAAATATATCCTTTTAAAGTCCAAATTGATTTGACAAATGGATCATTCCTACTGCAGATTTATGTTTTGGTGTATATAGAAGTATGTGCTATAAATCTGCACTATAAATCTTCATTTCTGATGTTTATCACGGTCATGAACATTGCTTAAAACCACATGCTTATTGCAATAAATAAATTGATAGAAGCTCTCATTGTTCATTCTAATAAAAGATTCAGAAGGAAGTTTAAGCCCCATATTTTGTAATAAGTCAATGGCAAAAAAGGAGAAAACTTCGGAAGCAGCCTGAGACACAGAGGAGGTATGGGAGTTGCATTTCAACTAGAGATAACAAGGCCAAAAATGTCAGTGCATAACATAGTAGAAAGCATCCAATAAGATGCAGCAGCCAGTGGAATTAAGGGTCCTGATCAATTTGCCTGCCAACACAACTTTATTGATGTTTTTAATTGGGCAAAATGTACCAAGGGCTTCCCTCAGACCAGATTACAGGTGTTGGAAGAAGTGTAGATGTGATTGAAATTTTGATTGACAAGTTAGGTTGAGTGTTTATTTTTCAAAGTTGAACGCTGTTTATTTTGGTTGAAACAACATAGCCTTTTGGATGTAGTACTTCAGGAGAGGTAGTAAATGTAGAATTTTCTGCCACAGCAGTCAATTAAACACATAAATTGCAGGACAGTAGGCAAGTGCTAACAAGTCAGACCATATAGTCAAGAGTGTCCAAGCATTTGCCTTTCTTGGTTTCTTTTTTCTTAGCAGTACTACTTAGTTTTCCCCAGCACCCGTGTGTGCGTGTGTGATGGTGAAAGAACCAGTGACAAGCAGAACCCCAAACGGGCAATACCTATATGAAAGAAAAGGTGAAGGGGAGGGTAGAGATCAAATCAAAATAGAGTTGGAGGGGGAAACAATGCGCTCCAGTCCCTAAATGCATCAAGAGTGTTAGTGGTCACCTCGTGCTCCCTCTTCAAGGACACCCGGGCTTAAACATAATGATGGAAAAGGGTCAGGCAGTAGGCCGTAATGACCCTGTCCACAGGCCGCTGCCTGAACCTGTTAATGGCCAGCGTGGCCAGGCCCAGGAGCAGACCTACGAGGAGATCCTCCAACCTGCCCGCTTGCCTCCGCACTGGGTGCCTAAAGATCGGGAGCGTGGGGCTGAAATGCAACCAAAAATACAAAAGGTTCTTAAGGTAACTGAAAAGGGGGTGCAAATGCTCACACCCAATATGCACGTGGTCCACGGACTCTCCAGGGCCGCAAAACAAACAGTTGGGCTGGGAGTCCAACAGAAACACTGAATCTGTGCTTACAAGGACCTGCTTCACCCCAGATCTTTGCGGGAAAGAGGGTGGATTCCTGCTGGGAGAGAGCCCTCCACTGGGGATCCCTACCACCTGGTGGCAAATAGGCACGCAAGACATGTCGGTACTGTCGATAAAGGAGAACAACAGTCTGTACAGGGCCAAGGGGTGACTCAGGTTGTGGGTCACAGGCTCCCAGGAGAGGTATAGGATCCTGGGACCAGTGTGAAATTGGTCTGAGGAGGGGTACGCACACATGGGATTCTATCGCACACCTGAGCATCCTCCAACTGGTGCACAATGTTGGGTCCGAGCACCGCTGTTTTAAGGCGTTGGATGGCGGTGGCTGTGAGTCGAATGTCTACTGCCACCCTGTGTGCCAATTTCCATGGCATTATCCAGCCCAGGCCCCTGCCACCCAGCACGTTCCCGACCCTGGTCGTCCCCTCGACCACGGCCCTCTCCTCTGCCAGCCATTTGAACCTGCGATTTGTGGAGGTGCGGATTTCTGAGCAACAGGTCTCCGACGATAGCCACTACTCCTGACGGAGGGTAGGCCTGGGGCAAGTTGACCATGTCCTAGACAGTGACCAAACCCTGGTAAAAGACAGGCGGTGTCCTGAGGGTGACTGGCAAACCCTCATGGTCGATAAACAGGAGCTGCGTGTCATGGTTGAAATTATGCACTTCCTTGTTGAGCAGGGGATGCCAATAGTGGTACAAGTTCGATTTAGCAGGCTTTGGAGAAATGTATACAAAAGGATTTGCAAGATTTATATTGTTTACCAAATGTTAGGGGAGAACTAAATACTGAAAAAGTAGTCAGACAGCTTAAGGTTTAGAAAATTCAGATTTTTAATGGTATCACTTTGAGAGTGTGGTGGGAAAATAATTTTATCTTGTCTTTTTATCTTGCACAGTTTCGTCTAGAGTTCGATATGCACACAGCGATATCAAAGTTCCAGACTTCTCTGATTATAGGCGACAAGAAGTTCAAGATGCCAGGAAATCCTCACAAGATAGCAGTGATTTCAGGAGAAGTTTCTCGTATTTATTAACTGGAACCACAGCTGTTATGGGAGCCTATGCTGCAAAAACTGTTGTTACCCAGTTTATCACAAGTATGAGCGCCTCTGCTGATGTGTTAGCATTGTCTAAGATTGAAGTCAAGTTGAATGAAATTCCAGAAGGCAAGAACATGACCTTCAAATGGAGAGGCAAACCTCTTTTCATCCGCCACCGTTCGCCCAAGGAAGTTGAGGTTGAACAGGCAGTGTCCTTAGCTGAGTTGCGACACCCAGAATTAGATTCTGACAGAGTGAAAGATCCAAAGTGGATGATTGTAATTGGTGTTTGTACTCACCTGGGCTGTGTACCAATAGCCAATGCTGGTGATTATGGTGGCTACTACTGCCCCTGTCATGGATCTCACTATGATTCATCAGGGAGAATCAGGAAGGGCCCAGCTCCACTCAACTTGGAAGTGCCACCATATGAGTTCATTAACGAAGATCTTGTGGTTGTCGGTTAATGTTATGAACTTTAATTCAAGTACCTTCCACTTTTACTGGTGTATCTGCTCTGCTGAACTGAACCTTTTTAGCACCAGCTTGTTAAAATAGTCTTTGATTTTGAGTGCTTGTGGGGGAAGGGGGATGATGTAAATCAAGTTCAACATCAATAAATATTGATTTTTGCATCATCAGCAATTATGGTCCAGTTTTTGAAAAGTGTGTCTTGCAATTTCAGCTCACGTTAGTAATTGTGTAGGTCACCATCAAAAACTTATTCATTTGCATGTGTGCAGTCACTACTGGAATTGATTAAAACATTCTTGCACAAGTGCAATCTTTTATGACCCTTGTTGAAATTTAAACTCTTCCTGTAAACAGTGTTTAAGTGTGTCTTGCTGCATAATTTGTGTATTGCATTATGCATGGTAAGTTTATAGAACTAGTTTTCTTTATATTTCAGAAAAGTGCATACAGCAGAAAAAATTTATTTTTTTAAGTTTCTAGATGTGAAAATATAGATTAGTACCACAACTGATTCTGTTCTGTCACATAGTCCAGCAATTTCATGCAGTCGTACTTTCAAAAACCAAGCTAATTGGGGAGCTGAACTTTAAGAGTTGTAGAAAAAGCTCATTTGTTTGTAATTATCATCAAATCTATGCGCGTCAACCTGCATGTTAGCTCGAGTTCATGGTAACTTTGAAACTAAACTTCCTAGAGAATTAGATATCTGCTTCTTTATATTAAAAAAAAGGACACACCAGTGCTGATGTCACACCTTATTGTTTCCCCACTTCTGCTTTCCTGTGTTCTACATAAGGACCAGACTTGTAATTTCTAAAATTCTGTATAAAACTGACTAAAGCAGCTGGTTTGTACCATCTATCACCAGGAAGGAACTAATTTTGTATTGATAGATTTCTCATGAACGTTTTCCTTGCGAATATGCAAGTTTGTAAATACATGAATTTACAAGTCAGGTGCATTATTTTAAAATGTAATTAGAAAAATGCCCAGAAGATTTTACTTTTCTCATTTCATAACATTGGATAATGCTCAACTTTGTGGATTTTACTCATGATTGAGTTTTCTAACTTGATAGACACTTACATATACATGATGTGTTTCAAGTGAAATACGTATGGAACTGTAATTGCATCTGTCCTAAGATGGATTGATTTAGATAGAAAACCACTTTATAATGCATACACTAGTACTTTGTGTCCTGTGCTGTTGGTATCATTTGGAAAATGATTTGAACCTGGTCTGTTACCACTAAGCAGTTCTGAGGAAGGGTCACTGGACCCAAAACGTTAACTCCGTTTTTTCCTTCACAGATGCTGCCAGACCTGCTGGACTTTTCCAGCAACTTTTTTTTTGTTCCTTTTACCTCTAGGAGCTGATTCATCCATTATTTTCATTTCTGCTTTAATTTTTTTTATTCCCTAATTATTACCAAACCCCTCAGAAGTATACATATACAGTAATGCAGTTAGTATTGGCATGATTCATTCACTGGATCTGTACGCAGAATAGCAATTTTGCCATTATTAATAAGTGGCTTCATTCATAGCATTTTCAGAGTTGCAAGGACCAGTGTTGAAAAGATGTAAGATTATCATTAAGTAGAATGTAGCTCGATTCGAAAGAAGTACGATTATTTTTCACACTTAACTAACGTCTTAAAAATATTGATCCATGTACTGGTATATGACTGTAATTGAACTATTTGCATAAGCGGCACACAGGAGGTATGTCATGTAACAGAATCGTTGTTGATAATTTCCTCCCCTTTTAACTCTAAGAGCTCCATCTAGTGTTTGAACTACTGATTGTAAATCATTCTTGCAGTGCAGTTTAGTTCAAATGGCAATTAGATCACTTGGAATTCTGTTTGTGGTTCCATCATACTGTTGAAGATGGTAATTGTTAATTTTCTCACAATTTCCATCTCCCCCACTACACCGTGTTTTGTTTCATCAGTCTCTTTTGAATATTTAATTTGATTTTGTGAGCCTAAGGATTTTTGGCTCAATCATGGTCTTGGGAAACTGGAACCCAGAGGACAAGAGGGATTGAGTGGAGTGCAGGTTTTCCATTCATCTTACTGGATCTCAGCTCATACTGTGAGCGAGGTTGATGAAGCATTCAAATATGATTGAGCTTAGATGATGTCAGCCCTGGCCTCCTTGTGAACAAACAAGTTTGATGTAATCTTGAACTTGGTGTTGTTTGTCTTAGCAATGGAAATGAGATGCTTTCCCTGACCTGATCTCCTTGTAACTTTGCAGCAGGTGACAATGCTGTAGTGCTCATGATTTTTTTTCTTTAGCCCTTAAATATTGTGATTTCTTAAACTTCTTTCGCAATAAGTGATGCCAGAGAATGATGAATTTACATGTTAGATGATAAGCTTTAGCATTTTCTCTGAAATTTAATGGACAGGCAAATTCCTTTGTTCCACCTAGTGTACTAAATTTCCAGTTTAAGAATATCAGTACTGCTTTTATATTTCAAACAGTGGCCTCTGACTAAAGCTGTTAATTTCTGTGAATCTTTGCACATTCTGAACTGTGGACTCTTATCAAGAACTATGTTACGACTGGTTATTGGATTTCATGATAATTCTCATAGTGAGCAAAGTAAACTATTTTATTTTAATTCTGTCAACCTAAGACAGATTTAAAACTCATCTTAGAATTATAAAATGATCATCCCTGTAAAAGACATGATGAGTAGTCATATGAAACAATAACCTTGTTGAACTTAAATGCAGAAACCAACTGTTAAGACCAGCAATGCACACGTAGGCTTATTTTAGAAATTTTCCTTGGTATTTGAACACTAATAATGCATTTGATGTGTTCGATATGCTTTGTAGGGATTATCAGGAGAATGTACTTGTCGTAATGTTAGTATTAATTGTATAAGCCTAGAGGTAGTCAATACCAGTGATAACTTGCAAAATGAATGTGCATCATCCTAAAGTTCCCTGTATTTTATAGTGCAATTTTAGCTACATGTCAGCATATTTTGCTACTAAAGATTCTTTCTGTTTCCTGTCACAAGCTTTTAATATGCTGCTTTTTGCTAATTCTTTTTGTGCAATTGCCGCCTTAAAGTCTGTGGAATAAATGGTTTAGTCATTTATATTTAAATTAGAAAATTGATCTACATTAGCAAATAATTCACTGTTAGAAAAGATGTTCCTGTTTAAAATGAGCAAGATATTCAACACTAATGCAGTGCAAAAATGGATTTAAGAATGTTGTACTTTGAATGAAATTGAATTTGGAAAGTAAAGGGGCTATTGTTGGCAATAGACAATAGGACACTTCAGCTTTATTCTGTGTTTGCAATAAATAATTTCAAGGTTAAATACAAAATAATTTTGCATTTATTCCACAATATTTTTTTTAAACAAACAATTGGGAAGGGAAATGGCACATCAGCCTTTATTACGTGGGCAATGTCGGGCAGGTATAAATAAATCGTATTGCAATTGAATGAGGCTTCGGTGAGAGCACATCTCTGGTATTATGTGTAGTTTGGACCTTTTTATCTAAGGAAGGATTTCCTTCCAGTGAATGTTCATTAAATTGGTCTTGGGTTGAAGGAGTTGCCCTAGGATGAGAGACCCAACTTACTCAGTCCATGTTCTGTGGCATTTAAAAGAATGAGGTCATCTCATTGAAATGTTCAAAATTATAAAGGGGCTTAATGAGGTTGCTGAGGGATTTTTCCCATTGAGGAATCGAAAACATGAAGGCACAGTCTTGAAATAAGGGGTAAAAATTTTACGACTGAGATTAAGAAAAATTACTCAATGGGCATATGGTGTGTATTTGTGCAAGTATGTGGACTGTCACTTCAAAGTCTGATCTTGTAATGTAACGATGCTGTCCGCCATAGCTTAGTCTAACCTTGCTACCTGTAGAGTGAGCACTCCTTTATAAATTTCCTGTTGTTTTAACACTGCAGCCTCCTGTTCCTCTTTGGAACATAACAATGTGAATCTTTGCAATTCTGTATTGCAGTGGCTTATGGATACCTCAATGTTGAATGCACTTAATGCCGAATTAGGGAATCGAGGGATATGGAGAACAGACTGGCAAGTACAGTTGAGCCCAAATTCAGGTGTGATCATATTAAATGGTGGAGTAAGTCTTATGAACTATACATTATACTCTTTTTCCTATTTTTAGTGTTATTCTATAATCCTGTACAGAGGAAATTTGGCTCTGTGCAAAATTGTTTTATTCAACAGCTACCTTCGTGACTTTTTGAGTAATTTTTTGCTATGACCTGTGCCAATTGGGACTATCACAGTGACTCCTCAAACTCATTTTGTTTGGGACAATTCAACCAGCAGAAAATGTATGGTAATTTGGAAAAACATAATCAAAAGCAAAAAAAATCTTCCTTTCTTTCCCCGTCAACAATATCATTTGCAGACATCCAGCCCCAATGAAGTATCACATCTATATTCATTTTAAAGGTTCTTACACAACTGATAAGCTTGCAAGTGTTTCAGCAATTTTTTTTTTTTTCACATTCACCATGCTGTCTTTCCCAAGGATACATAAACACAGACTGGCTGATATTTCCCCAGTGTACTGTTAAGAAAAGTCTCTTTTCATTCCTGGTTACATGGACTGCTGAAACATCTTAAGACTTCATTCTGGCTCTGATCTGGGAGCTACCAAAACTGCCCTTCTGTTGGTATGGATCCATTCCTTCATGAACTGCATCTACTTGTGCCCCCTTTCAATCTGTCTTTTTCTGGGTTGTAAATTATAGTAAACATTTTCAGCAATTATTTGATCAGGTTATTTGGTAATTTATCTTAATTAACATGATTCTTTGGAACTCTTATCTTGACTCCCCCGTTAAAATATTGTTTTTTTTTAAAAAGAGGTGGAACCACAAGTAACCTTCATGGAACTGAAGAACAAAAACTCATTTACGTCTAGAACCCAAATTTCCAAATGATAATGTAAACATTCATCACAAGATGTATTATAAATACTCCAGATACTTTTTGCTTATGCACAAATTTATTTCTGCGAAAAGATCGGTAAAATACACTGACAGAAACATGTTTGAGAGGCTAATTGGACATTTTCCCTGCCAAAACCATGAGGGAAATGGACTGTAAGTTTGAACTAGAAAGTTAAAATTTACAAAAAAGCCAAACTCAAATGACCACCTCCAAATAAACCTAGGGACCAAACTTAATGGAAATAAAATCTGATGAAATGAATGCGCAAAATCAGGTTTGGCAGCGTCTATGGAGAGATATACAAAGGTAATGTTTTGAGTCCAGTGACTCTTATACTAACCATGTACAATGATTCCAGTATTCTGTTTTTATTTCAGGTCTCCAGAAACCTTAGTACTTTGGTTGTATTAGCAAGATCTTATGGATGGGATCACATCAAATATGAAATTTAATTGGGTTGAACATTTTGAATCTTCCCACAGATTCCCTCACCATTGCTGTACACAGACTTTGGCTCAAAAGTTGAAACCGCTAAAGTCTTCAAAACTACATGCTTCTCATAGTTCAGAACATTCTAGGAGACATTTCATCATTTAGGTTGCCTTTAGACAGTGATAGTGGAGAGAACATCTTCGTCTTTGGGTCTACTTCACTCCTCTATAAGGGCTTTTGCAGTTAGTGACACCAGTCCCAAGGCTCTCTGATGTTTTCAGAAGATCTTGTTAATGTGTGATACTAGATATAATTGCAAGTATTACTGAAAAATTAATCTGGTACAACACATGCTTTTAATAAATTTCATCACGGATTGTTACTTTGTCCTCAAGGGATTTTTTTAATATGGATGTGAATCAACTTTTGAGTTATGTTCTTTGTTTCCATGACAATGTCAAACTTATTGCAATTAATAAAACTTAATATATGAAGAAACAGATGTAGGAGGTTCCATTGCCTTCATAATTTGTTAATCTGAAAAATGCAATTACTATATGGAATAACATAAATGTTTGGAACTCAATCTCCCTACCCTATTAATTCGCTAAGTCACAGGTTTGACGCAGTGACTTTTCTTATACAATGTTTAGCTCTTTATCTTGATAATAATGCAATCAAGTTTTTCAGTGCACTTCTTGTGAAAGTGTGTTCCAGTGGAGGCAGAAGTGCCCACCATCATTGGGATCTTGCCATATTAATGCCACTGGTGCCATATTTTGAAGCCCAGCTGCTAACCACTCCAGACACTGAACCAGGAACTGCCCTTCATACTGTGGTGCTCCATTGCCATCATTGAGGAATTAGCCGAAAAAAGGCAAGTTAACTGCACACTTTATGGACAGGGACCTGGAGTTGCTGGTGGATGGGGTGGTAGAGAGAGGAGAGCTGTCATTTTTCTTACAGCCCACTGGAGGAGGCCATGAAACTAGACTCAGCCTGGATACTGATAGCAGCCTGGGTCAGTGCTGTGGCCTGGGTTAAAGGAATGTGCAGCAGTGCAGAACAAAGATGAATGGTTTTCTGTGCTCCTCAAGGGTGAGTGCCATGTCAGTCTGCTGTCTCAGGCAGGGGTACACCCCCGTTTTAACTTTGACACTGCACCTGCCGCTCTCGAATGACAGTTCTCACTAATGCATTCATCGTGTCCATTCCACTGTCCTCATACATGTCACCTTCCCCAACTATTAGTCCTTCTTGTCCTCTGCACTTCCTACTTACTCGTAAGGGATAGCTCACCACCTTGCCAGATACTGCATTACTGCTGACTGTTCTTTTGTCCACTTCAATCCCTTTCCTGGATTATCTGCAGGAAAAACTGGACAAAACTGGGCTGACGGGGCCTGGACTGACCTGGTCAGTGGAGGGTGGTGGTGGAAGTTGGCTGTCAGATATATGTATCTCATTTCTTTCAAGAAGAAATAGTTTAATTGAGTGGAGAAGAGCACAAGTACGCCTGTGGGCACAATGAAACCTCAATGGCAAACCATGTAAGTTCTAATTTTGTTTTGCTTTGCTGAACTGCTGTCCCAGTCATGCCTGTGCTAACACATTTTGAATGTGCACAAACTTTTATTTCTCTGGCAAAATGAATTCTTTCCCTTCTCTAATGCAGGTACTAGCAACACCTAGTGAATGTCTGCCCGAAGAGGTCAGTGCTGGAGATCCTCAGTGCCACCTCTACCTCCTGAGGAGTAACTGATTCCTCAGATGACATACCAGCAAGACGTTCATTTGCACCCTCCACCAGTTCAGACAATTTCACCTCAGTGGGTATTCTATCAAGATTAGACTTGGCAGCATTATTTGGTGAGCGTATCACTAATCTATCTCAGCTAGTTGACTTGTCTGTCTCCAGCATGTGAGCATCTGGCTGTCATCATGGAGAGTTCGTGATTGCTATGGAGACCCAGGTTTAGCCTATTCAGTACCTGGCTGATGCATACACCCTATCACTCTAGCCATAGGTGGTGAGCATCAGTGGCAGGGAGCGAGGGACCTTGACTTCAAGTCAGGTGCCTGTTCCCCTCAGAGAGATTGGTTGGTCCCAGCAGGTAATCATAGGGAGGAGGAGCCATACACAGACACTTTTGAAGCTTCTTCAGGATACTCCAGAAATGCCTTGGCATTCTGCCTCCCATGCCTGTGATGTCAAAGCTTGCAGGTGTTATTGTTAAGGAAACAAAACCCCCTTGCAATTTATTGTTTGTTCCATTATGGCCCTTGTGGACATGAGTAGCATTGTACCTTTCATTGTGTGTCAGTCGTAGGGTTTTGTAAAATTGTCATTAGCCATGTCTCCTAGTAGCCATCCTTGTATGGCCCATGGACCTTGGAGGGAACCTGTGAATTCTCTGGTTATGTGTCATTTGTGGCAGTTCCAAGAATATGATCTGGAGAAAATGACATCAGTAACATCCCAGATACGATAATGTATTGAGGATTTAGAAGTGCCACAGAAGTCCCCAGTTTCTCCTTGAAGTGAGCCGCTAGTAAAAAATTTCAGAGCAGCTATAACCTGGACATGCACCAGGATGGTGGGATGGGATTGCCATCCAGTCCTTCTGAGTGCTCGTGTGCTCCAGCTGTTGACTCAGTTTGATGATGGTGACCCGGGACATCCTTAATTCTGTGTTGTCTTTCAGAGATGAAGAAAATGATGGGACTGTAGATCTGGGGGATCTCCTCATTCTCCTCTTGGTGAATCTTCACCTGTTGCTTTTCCTTCTGATAACCATGTGGCACCCGATGGAGATTCTGTTCTTTTTGGATTGTTAACAATATTTTCATAGAATCCCTACAGTGTGGGAGCAGGCCATTTAGCCCATTGAGTTTATACTGACCCTCCGAAGAGCCACCGACTCAGACTCAGACCCATCCCCTACACCATTCCTGCATTTCCTACTCCATGTGGGCAATTTAGCATGGCCAAACCACCTAACCTGCACATCTTTGGACTTGGAGGAAACTGGAGCACCCAGAGGAAACCCAAGACACGGGGAGAATGCGCAGCCTCCACACAGACAGTCGCTTGAGGCCGGAATTGAACCCCGGTCCCTGGCACTGTGAGGCAGCAGTGCTAACCATGAGCCACCATGCTGTCCTAGTGATTTTTGAGCACGGCCAAAAGGACTCCAGCCTTGGTCATGTTCATGTCAGGTGCATGAGCTGATAAACTTTGGGGAGTGTCAGATAAACAATTTTATTGAAGGAGATCCTGAGCTGTCACATCCATCATGATAAAGCCTTATGTTATGCCCTCACACATTGAGATTTCCCAAGGAGGTCATTGTCATGTTTCGGTAAGGAACACAGGTGTACCACCTTATTCAAATGTATGTTGCATGAGCAAAGTTTTGATGCTATACTAGGAGAGTAGAATTCAGCTAGTGAGCCAAAATGGTAGCTGCCCCATCCAAACCGCAAAGAAAAGACTCCTTTGTACATCATCGACCATGTCTTTTGCATATTTACAGTTCAGTAGGTGAATGTAGCAGCACTGACGCACTGTGTTCCAGCCCTAACTACAGAATGTGTTTCTTACACAAAACGTTAAGGTCACAAGTTTGTATCCAATTGTCTGATTATATTTGCCTAGCTCAAATTAAAAGAAGGCAATTATTACTCACAAAGTAATAGTCGTAAAGGCTTGAGGTCATAGATCTTGTTGTGCACTTGTGGACAACGAATAACCTACTAATGAAATGCAAATTGAAGCCAAGCAGATGGCATTACTGAATTACTTCATTTGTAATTATTCCAATTGTTATTAGCAGAGCCTCCAAGTGTTCCATTCCAACTTGAAGGGAAAAAATAATAGTTTACTCCACCCATATTTCAGGCAACATCAACAATTTTGTTTGACTTTCGATCCAACTTGGCAAGGTTCCAACTTGTGTTTTTGTGAGCGAGTCCTAGGCTCTGCCTAAAGCTGAATAATCCCTCTTCCTCCTGATCTTTAATCTTCTCTTTGGTGCTGTCCCTGTGTTCCCAATGACCTTTCAGCCTCTTCCCCATTTCTTTTGCGTCCTATTACATATGTAATAATGTCTCTGCTTTACGTCCCGAGTCTACGGCTTTGCAAGTTCCTTGTTGGCCATACAATTTTCATGTAAAAAGCAGAGTGACCGTAGCCTGTGCGAACACCCCATAGTACAGTTTAATGCTCTTTTCAATTCCATCTCTGTCTTGAGTTGCCCCCGTTCACTATAATTACCCCTTCAGCAACCTAGTGCAATGATCCTCATCTCCAGACCTGAGTTCCCCTTTCCCCATGTCTCTATGAGCTGCCCCCGATAAACCTCGTGACCATTAATGCCCAAACCTAGGGCTAACCGCGGCCCAGAAAGCCAAAGAGACTTGGCAGGATAACTCCAAATGAGCAGGGCCTAGTTCCAGTACTGATATCTTCACAGCACTACCAATTGACCCACCTGTAATCCCCAGGCTGGTAGAACTTGATCTGCAGGAATGACAATGGCCTAGGCCCTGAAAGCAATCACATGATTCACAGACAAAAACAGAGTTGCTGGAAAAGCTCAGCAGCTCTGACGGCATCTGTGGAGGAGAAAACAGTTAACATTTTGGGTCCGGTGACCCCTTCCTCCTTCCCCAGTTCTGAGGAAGGGTCACCGGACCCGAAGCATTAACTCTGTTTTCTCCTCCATAGATGCTGCCAGACCTGCTGAGCTTTTCCAACAACTTTGTTTTTGTTCCTGATTTACAGCATCCGGGGTTCTTTTGGTTTTTACATGATTCATGGACTCTGGTAAGAGCAAGTACCTGACTAACCCTACCAATCCTCGCAGACCAGAATTGGATGAGTCCCTTGAATTTGTATGACTATACCCCTGACTGCCTGTAGTCATAACTGGTTTAATTTGACTATATGTTTGAAGCACATTCACCGAATTTGTCACAGAAATTGCTGGTACAAGCTGTAAGGGTGATATGTACAGTGACATGTCCATCCCCATGCCAGTCATTGCTCCCTATCATGTCAACCTGCTTGCCTTTCTGTCTGCGTTATACAAAAACAATGCAGGCCACAGAGACTGCTCTTACTTGGAGGCTGCCAAAGTGTGTGAGTGACAAGAAAGCATGCCAAGAACCATAAGGTGCATTCTGTGCAGATGCATGCAAAATCATCTGGCAGGCGCATGCACATAGTTGGTGTCTTTGAGCTTCGAAGTCAACTGTTGAAGGGCTAATGTGTGTGAGAGTTGGTCTGAGAAAAGCCATGATGATGTGGTAAAATGGGTGGTTTGCTGATGTCAACTAGCATGGACAAAATATCAAGGAGAATGATGGCCATGGAGCTTGAAGGGGCATTGTACAACACACAATTGGTTGATGACTGGTGTGGGTATTTGATGAACTAAAGTCACGTGCTGTGGTTTATTTTGAGGAATTTGTGCAATCCAGCTAATTGGGGAAGGAAAGAATAATGAAATATAAGTGCATAGCAGTAGAGTAGTTGATGCTTAATAGTGAGATTCTGAAGTTGCCATTTAAAGATTAGGAGAAAACTGGACATTTTTATGACATTGAGATTCTAATGCTTTCACTTTTGCAGCATTTTCTCAATTTTACCACCATTGCCATTGTCCTACCATGGAGATTAAATTCCTGCCCTTGGTCTCTAAGAAGTTCAATAAATATGGGAAAGTAGTGGAAAAGCAGAGTTAAGGTCAAGGATCAACCAACTTGCTAAATAGCAGAACAGGGCTTCAGGGATCCTTTGGCCCACTTAAGCCCTTATTTCTTATGTTCTCTGATATGAAAGGTGAACTTCCATCTTCCTGTATTACGAAAATTCTCTTAAAAATCAACATAAAACAAGTGGGTGAGCAAGGAATGTATACTCGTTTGGGAATCCACCTGATTTTCCATAAAACTAAATTGAGAAGCAGATTTGGGAGATCAAGATTAGGTCAATGAGCTCTTCGCCATCTGACTTGCATGTTATAGCTACATCTATAAATGATCCAATAGCTTCAGGTAAGAGAATTGGGAAAATTCTTCTTGCCACTTTTCACATTTTGGCTAGTCTTTAACTGTAGCGGTGTGAAGGTGTTGATCGTATCTATTACAATCAGCTAGCATTGAGGAAGATTAATGAACCACTGTATCTAATGTATTAGTTTAGCCGTTAGTAAGTTAAGCACTGGAATTTCTGTGAGTAAGGGATTTAGCAGACCAAACTGAACTTGATATCAGTAGGCAGTGTTTCTCTCCATACTTCCTCATGCTGCTGAAGCTTGGGGAACTTATAGATATCATACAAAAGCCTGAGAACAATATCAACTGTGTTAGAAGAATCATACAAAATAAATACGAGCATCTTCCAAGATTTAGACATACCAAGCACAGAGACCAAGGCAGTCTCATATTAGTTACTGTGGATGGAGCATATTTTTAGAATGCCTGACTGTCGAATCTGATGCGTGACTCAGGCAATGGAGACATTCTGGAGCCAGTTTCAAAATCTCTGTAAAATTCTGCTGTATTGACATGAACACGTGGGAATCAAATGCTGTTTCATATACAAAACAGAAATTCATCATCAAAACAGTGTCAAGACCATACAAATAACAAGATCACCCACTAAGCAAGCATGATGAAAGCGACAAAGAGAGCAGTTGGTCGAGTCAGAAATCCTCCACCACCACCACCACCACCACCAGCTCTACTTGTCAATAACCAATATCTTTCCTGTGGGTGAGCTTGCAAGGCTAGAATACGGCTCATAGCCTATATGAAAACCCACAGCCAGTACGGACATCTTGCTATCACTCAGCCACACGCAAAATAGGAACACACTTGATGGGAGGGATTGCCAATCGAGGTAGAAGTTGGATTGTAGTAAAACTAGAGAGAAATTGTAACGTCCAGCAGGTGAGTAAAAATCAGGGAATTATTTGCCTGTTTGCACATTAGCTGAAATTAAAGTTCTTTTTTGAAAATGTTCAAACACTGTACTGCAGATGTTTCTTTTGCGATTGCAACGTAGGGAAGTTTCCATCTCCTATTGATAAAGTCCATTGAATGAATATAAATCTCTAACCAATACAATTAAATAACTAAACAAAATACAAAGCCATACTGCACCAAAAGCCCTCATTAATCAGTTTTCTTTGTGCAAAGATTGTGAATTATTAAGTATTCCAAATCTGTACTAAAATTCTCCCAAATATAAATCAGCTATCAACAAAGTGGGGCTGAAACTCATGTATTGTCAACTATTGTATCTATAAAAGCAAATAATATATAAACAAGTTTCTCAAATAATTTTATTTTGCAATGATATTTCTCCCACCACCAAAGTAAAACCTGTTAACAGCTGTAATTATTATGGTAATGTGTCAGTTTGTGAACTAACATTGTGCTATGAAGCCAAGAGACTATTTTGTAATGCACACAGAAATAATCAGATCAAAGCAGGATTTATTTATGCATGCAGCTTGGGTTTATTTTCAGCAATCAGAAAGAGTAAAGTGCAATATAGAGACAAAAGCCAAATATTACCTCAGTTCTGTCCAATATAGTACCTTTGTGGATTTGTGACAAGATTAGTAGTATTTGTGTGTGTCACAAACGTAAATATAAAGTAAACCACATTGAAAATTTTCTTTGTAGCAAGTAATTTTTAATTAACGTATTTGGATATTTTATGACATACTTTTGCAGCAAGTGAGACTTGAACCCAACGCTCAGGGCTCTCTTTTCATTTCTTTAAATATAAATTATATTCACTGCTAATGCAAATAGAGAAAAGAAGGTGAATCCTTCACATTCAACAGACTCTCAATTTAGTTTTTTTTTAAAGAACATCGAACATTTACCTATATGAAATAATCAGTTTCGGAATTGTAGTTCTTTCTTAAAAGGGCCAATGGATATTCTAGTTCACAAAATGGGAAATGAGCTGGGAAGTTATTCCATCAGTTTTGCACAATCCATTGTCAATTTCAGGCTTTCTTGCTAGAAGTAATGTATGTGGTTTGCATTATACAACACCTTTGATGCAGAAAAAATGTCCCAACTCACTGCTTAGAACTACATTCAGATAAAAATGACATCAAGACAAAGAAACAGATATTAGAGGGGATGCTTAAAAACTTTGTGAAAGTCATTTGTTTTAAGAATAGTTCAGAAGGAAAAAGGAGGTGGAGAGATTTCAAGACAATGCCAGATTTTTATGATGGAGATGAGAAGCAGGAGTCAGGAAATTTCCCAGCTCCATGAACCCCTCTCCGTCCTGGTGGAATCTGCCTGCCCGATTTTCAGATGGAATAAGTAGCTATGGGCCGGAGTCAAGCCTGATGCCCCTAAAGCCAAGCACAAAGTGGTCATGGAGGCAGGGGCATGGTGAAGCTGCCAGATGAGAAGGAACCTGTTCGTGAATTATTTTAGGCCCTCACCCCCTCATATCAGGTTAAACATTCATGCACCTTTCATGCCTGTCTGTATCTCCTCTGCCCTTTCTGAACCTTAAGTCCCTCCATGCTCACTCACCCAATGCTCAACTAATGAACCATATATTAACACTTAGACTTGAAATGTTTGAAATGTTCAAATGAAGGTAACGCAGTACCTACAAGAATTTTCAAAGAATCAAAACTGTCTGAGCTTTACTTGTTGATCTGCTCAGATTCATTAACATTTAATTGAATTTAATCAGCAAAGTTAGCACAGCAAAAAACTCCAAGTTGCCTACAGCTGCATTTAGCTACTAACCAAGATGTTATATGTCATGTGGTATAATGCTTTTTAACTTGTAAAGCAGATGTATTGTGACTAGCAGCAATTGCAATCCACTATTACTGTCTGAATTTATGATTTTCTATTGTTGAGGGAATTCATTGTTTACTGAAAATATACAGCCTATTTATGAGACTTCTTGGGTTTTGGCTAGGTCGTTACCAATATTTGTTTGATGCCCTTCATATTTTGTAAGTGAAGCCTGGGCTGTTTTAACAACTGAGCCTCATTGATATCCCACAGGAAGGATCTAAATTCAGACCACAGTTTAAAGCTTTTCTTATTGAAGGACCAGTTTGATTATTCATGCTCCAGTTGCCCCAAAAACATAAAATAAAAGAATTTGTCTTCACCATAGTTCCTGACCGTTAGCTAAACTGCAGCCTACTCATGTCAGATTTTAAGTTGCAATCCTGTCTCAATTACATCAGTGGGACCTGACATGATATATAAAGGATCACCACAGTATCTGCAGGTTCATTCTCTGACAAGTAAAGCAGGTTAAAATCCGAGATGGCAGCATTTGGGCAGATTTTTGGTTGATGCACAATTTGGGCAATTTTTGCTGCCAATCTGCAGTAGTTACCTAAACATCGTTAAATATTGTAGAATGTTAACACTCGGACAGAATTCTATCTCGTGATAATACTGAGAAAACACATTGGGAAAGATTTATAATCTTGCTCAATGATGATTTTAAAGCTTTAGAAAATTATTGCAGTGATCTGGATTTTATTCCTATCTTGCATATTGATTTCAAACTAAAGTATTGTGGTTGTCTGCTGGTTGGAATGATAACAACACAGTGATTACTAATCCATACAAGTTTAGGCTTGGGGTTTGTAAGAACGTGAAGTCAATAACATCAATGCTGTTATTGAAGCCACGTGTTTCAAGAGAATAGCTTTAAATTCAAGTCTTGTAAACTTTATTACATGGATTAGCGTTTTTGAATTACTTGCAGAAGCAGTATAGCAAACAGCTCAAAAAATCGGCAGTTGTGAATTAGCTTACTCTGCATTTACTGAACTTGAAGCTTTCTCCAGTTAATCAAACTGTTAGAACAGTTTGTTATTTATTTACTTACTCTTCCTGTGCATTCATCAAATTAAGCACATTTTCCTATGGGGAAGGAAAGTCTTTGCTCCTTATATCTCATGAGAGTAATAATCTCTTTTCTGCATCATACAGGAATCCTTCAGACTGAATTCTTTTCATTCCATCTCTGATAACAGCGATGATTTTTTTTTAAAAAAGAAAACCTATTTTTCTAATCAACCTGTTCAGAGATGTTATTACACACTGCTTGGAGCAGGTGGACTTAAACCTGTGTCTCCTGGTCTATAGGTAGGGACTCTACAACTGAACCACAAGAGGACCCTCAAGATAAGTGATAGACTCAATAAGTATTATCTTTTTTCAATATTAGTTACTGATTATATGTATTGTTTTAATTTGTAACACTTGCAATTATGTATCCTGTTCTGTGGAAGGGTCACCAGATCCAAAACGTTAACTCTGATTTTTTTTCAACAGATGCTACCAGACCTGCTGAGCTTTTCCAGCAACTCCTGTTTTTGTTGTTGTTTATGACAACTTTTAGTTAGTTTTGTTGTTTAGCCTTATCCTGTTATCAGCAAGAGATGGGAGCCTTTATATTTTCATTAATTTCTATTCAAATGTGTGTTTGGAGAAAGTGTCACCTGTCTAAGAACTAGAACTGGCATTGCAAACCTTGAGATAATTTCTTGTTCCCTTTTTAAGTAATGTTTCATTCTTATTTCTGTCCATCCTAAGTGACAATAGATGTGAATACATTAACACTAATTTAGAAGTCTATTTCAGACACAGATGGCCTTCCATCCACTACTTTCAATATATATCCCCAATACCACCGATGCACAGTGGCAGCAGTGTGTATCATCTAGAATATGCCCTGCAGACACTCACCTGTCATTCCCAGTCCACAGTCTCTACCACAATGAAGAACAAGGCAGCAGGTACACAAGATCATAACCACCTGCAAGTTCACCTCTAAATCGCACATCATCCTGACTTGGAATGCTATAATTGTCGCTTCACTATTACTGAATGAAAATCCTGGAACTCCCTCCCCAACAGCATTGCAGGTTTGCATTCCAGGCCTACCTACATTGAATGCAACAATTCAAGAAAAGTGCCCACGGTTCCGAGACACTTGGGGAACTGCAATGACTCCCAAGCCCCAGTACTCCCAGGGTCACCACAAAAGTTAATGAATGAATAAAAGTATACAAATTTCCCAATTGACCAATTTACCTGTCTGCTGGTTTTATGACCAGGATTCTGTACTTAACAACAACTGACTGTTTATCACAAATAATAAGTTTTATCCACAGGTAAACAAAACTAAGTACTAAGTTGAAACTCTTTACATCCCCTGCATACACATGCAGACAGACACACAAACATTGGTATTGGGGGAGAGGGAAAAATTGGGGAAACACAGTTCAATACCACCAGTGACTTCTATTGGCCTCCTCCAGTGTTACAATGATGTCACCTGCTAAGTGGAGAAGCAGCACCTCATATTCCACCTTGGGACCCTTCAGCCCAATGGCCTAAACACTGATTTCACCAGTTTTAAAATCTCCCCACCCGCTGGCCTCATCCCATGACCAATCCTCCCTCTCATCCCCGCATCCTTGACCTGACACAACCTGTCCATCTTGTCTCCCACCTATCCACCCCTCCTACCTCACTGACCAATCCCCACCACTCCCTACCTGCACTCACCTATCACCATCCCACCTACCTTCCCCAGCCCCACCCCTCCTCTCTATTTATTTCTGAGTTCCCTTCCCCCTCCCCATTTCTGAAGAAATGTCCCAACCGGAAACATCAACTTTCCTGCTCCTCCGATGCTGCTCGGCCTGCTGTGTTCCTCCAGCTCCATACTGTGTTATCAATAGCACTAGTCCACAGAATGCAATGAGATGTTTGCTTTGCTTCCAGACACCTTATCTTCTGTGAACTCCTTCTCCAGATTCTTTCACATCTTTGTAAGAGGCACAGGGCATTTGATACAAAAATTATAAAGTCTTTTTATTACTAGTTGAAGACAACAGCTTACAGTAACTGGTGGAAAAATATGGCTTTCTTCAGACTTTTGCTAGAGAGATACAGAGACACAGCCTGATTTTTCTCGTCAGAGGTCTTCTGTATCTGCATCATTCAGACTCACCAGTGTTCAGCTATGCAGATGCCAATCAAAGAGTGGCTGTTAGGCTGATGATTTTTGTTCTGAGGAAGAGTCACCAGACCCGAAACGTTAACTCTGATTTTTTTCCTTACAGACACTGCCAGTCCTGCTGAGCTTTTCCAACTTGCGTTTTTGTTGATGATTTTTGTATCTGCAACTGTTCACAATCATACAAAAGAACTCAGCTACCCATTGCTGGCGAAATCTCTCTGCAAACACACTAGTGCCATGCCATCTTATCACTCCTCTGTCATTGCTTGCAAAGCAACAGTGCAAACACAATTCACAATGAGTTCCAGAAGCTTGTATTTAAAAGTACAACAATTCCTTCCACAATTCTTTGCTTTAAAACAATTGTTTTTCCACTTCTCTCCACGATCAAAAATAAAGGAAAATAAAAAAAGGTGGTCTTTACACCAGTACCACCGCCTCCTCCAGCATATTTAACAATGTGTTGCAATTGCTAATATAATCAATAATTTTCACATCCCTTGAATGAACTAAAAATGCAGTTCTTCTGTGGTCCAGAGATCCAGGATGAAGGGTTTTCCAATGACCGTAGCTGTGAATGGTTACTTTCAGGAAGAGATAGTCCAAACACTTTTAAAAACTGATTTTGTTTGATTTGCCATTTTTTGGTGGGGAAAGGATCTGACTGTTTTGATCCAAACTAGATTTAGTTAAATAAGAAAGAACATGTAATAATTTACCATCTTTTGTCTTAAATTTTTCGGTGAAATTTATCCTTGCACAGAGTGTTCTGCCCCACATTCCCGCAATGCTTCTCTGGCTCCTGAATAAGTATTGCCATGTTGTCTTATGTTACAGATCTACTGTTAAGTTAGTTGCGTTTAAAAACTCAAAGGGATACACCATCCAACTTTCATGAGGCTGCGGTGAATACAAACGCTAAAGACGATTGTCCTTTATCTTTCTATTCTGATCCATCTAGAAAACAAATTCCACAGAAAACTCGAAAATGATACATTTTGCTATAATTTTACTTCATTCCATTAAGGTGGAGTTCAGTTATTCTCTTTCACCCTTGATTCCCACAGATTCCTCTTTATCACAGTAGGTTTGAAAATCACAGGGAAACAGTAAATGCAAACCATGCCTTTAAAATAACAGACAAATAGGATTTAGCCAATAAGTTAAATTAGAAAAGTGCTGGCTTTGTTGACTGTATGAAAATAATTCAAAATCTTTCTAAGATAAGATGTAAATTAACCTTCACTTGCTATGCATAACAAAATCTGCCAGTGGGGTAACAAGCATGGGGCTGGATGAACACAGCAGGTCAAGCAGCATCATA
>JAHRHZ010000223.1:33845437-33891124 GCA_024137785.1 Ginglymostoma cirratum
GCAGGCCGAGCAGCATCAGAGGATCAGGAAGGCCGACGCCTTGGCCTTCCGGCTCGGCCTGCTGTGTTCATCCAGCTCTACACCTCGTTATCTCAGAACTAAAAGGCTGACCATTTGTTTAGGTAGAAAACTGCAACTATCTATTGATATAAACTTCTTGTGTTAACACACATTTCTAACCTTACAAAGCAAAACAGTTTTAAATATTAGGAGCAATTACAGAGTTCATTGTTTGATATAAATATTCATAAGCTTATGAAATCTGTCAGCACTGAGTAGAGAGACCAAATGAAAAACTCAAATCCTTTCAGTATATCCATGCAATCAGATATATTCTGAGTGTTGAGTCCAGGCAAGAAATCAGTCACAGTATTCTTATCTGGATAAGTTTGGCTTTAAAATTCAATTTATGAAATATTTATATTTACTTAGATTTTTATATACTTATTGTATTAGAAGTAAAAACGTTTTGAATAAGAGTACCAGATCTATACCAATAAGGAGATAAATCAAAACTAGCCTAAAAGTAAGAATCTCTTCAAACTTATGATTAGTACAAAGTACCTACTCTCCTAAGTGACACGATGGCTCAGTGGTTAGCACTACTGCCTAACCTTGTCAGCGGACCTTGGTTCAGTTCCACCCTTGGGTGACTGTCTGTGTGGAGTTTGCACATTCTCCCTGTGTCTGTATTGGTTTCTTCTGAGTGCTGCAGTTTCCTCCCACAGTCCAAAGATGTGCAGGTTGAGTTGATTGGCTATGCTAAATTGCCCATAGTGTCCAGGATGTACAGACTAGGTGGATTATCAATGGGAAATGTAGGGTCACAGGGGTGGGTTGGTGTGGACTCAATGGCCTGCTTTCAGCCCATAGTAATTCTATGATTCCAAAGTGGTGGAGAAATTCAGTGCAACATGATGTGGAAGCAGGAATTTTATTGACCATTAAGTTCAAAGCATTTGCTGTTGGTGGCAATTTGTATATTTCATTATAGCACATATCAGCAATTCTTTATTTACAAAAACCAATAAATCTTTTGGCATTTTTAGCACAATGTGTTATGTGATGATGCAATGGCTTTAAGAGGTGTATTTTGTCCTGGTTTATTTTATGAAGGAAGGTTGAGGCAGAGATACTGAGCGGGCTGCTCAAAGCCAAAAAAAGTAAACAACATGTGAGGCCTTGTTTTTTTTCTTAAAGTTGGAACGATAGAAACAGTCTGGATGGGTGGGGTCAAGCTCCCGTGGAACCAGGATTTTTATTTCAGCTTTCTGCAGTTACTGGGGTCTTGAAGCTCTAAGTGAGGCTTTTATTCCTCTCTCTGTGACAGCTAAAAGCTGGGGTTCTCTTCCTGCTGTTAGAATTGCACATGAGATAATCTATTTTACTGGATTTATCTTTGCCAAGGGTATGTTTATGAGATGTTGCTATATTAGAACAATTAATTAATAGTAGCTGGTATATATTATTTTGTTTAGAATTTTGATAGAGTTACAGTAAAGCCAATTCTTTTATTTTTATTTTGTTTATATTTTGACCGTAGTGTAAAAATAAAGTGTGTAGCTTAAAGTTGAGTAGTTTGACCAATCAAATTGCATTTCGAATGCAATATCTTACACTTACTTTCAAAATAAGATAAAGTTAGGGTCCAGGCTAACTTCTTAATTTATTTTGAGGTTTTATTTGGTCGAAAACAGATAGAAATAACAATGAAATAGAATTAATTGCTGCTATTTACAATTTTTATGTACTTTGCAGTTATTTGTAAAGAAATGTGTTAATATTATATTAATTTCATTAGTGTGACCAAATTTATATTCTACAAAGATGAAAAATTTTAGATACTATGGTTGATTGCAATATTGTAGTTTGCATTGTTTTACATATTAATTTTATATTAGAAGAAAATAATTGAACATGAAATCATTTATTTATGAAATTACATTACCCTTAATATTTTCTGCTTTCGGTGCAGACTTTGCTATTAACTAAACTCTTTTGACTGCTGTATGTTTGTCTTTAATAAATGATTGTGTTTCCACAGTAGATTTGCAGTAGGTTTGAGTCACTGGGAATCAGGGAGAAAACTTTCCGCAGGTTGGAGTCATGCCTGGCACAAATGAAGAGAGTTGTGGTTATTGGAGATCAGTCATTTCAGCTCCAGGGCATCTCTGCAGAAGGCCCAACCATCTTCAGCTGTTTCAATGATCTTTCAACCATCATCAAGTCAAAAGTCAGGATGTTTGTCAATGCTTGCACAATATTCAGCACCACTCGTGACTCCTGAGATTCTAAAGCAGTAGCTAAAATGTAGCAAGACCTGGACAACACCAGGTTTGGGATGACAAGTGGCAAGTAAAGCTTGTGCCTATAGTGGTAAGATTAAAAATGATATCTTCAAACCAGATTACTAAGGGTTAATTGTTAAGAGTTAATTGGACATGACAATAAGCAATTGAAGACAGGTGGGAAATCACTGGTTTAGTGCAAGACGGTTGTTTCAGCTGTCAGCCACATGAAGGATGGTTTTCTGCATAATGGAATGTCTTGGAATGTACTGAAAGCACCCAGAATAGTATTAATATTAGGGACTCTGCAGCACTTGTTGGACTGAGATTGCAACTGGTGCCGGGAAACCCAAGTTCTCCAGCTCAGCCATCATAAAGCGGGGTCACTGGTTGGTAGAAGGCAGTGACACACCCTCCCCCCACCCTATTATCTGCATATAAAATGACATTTTCCTAACTACCATCAATTCTGAAGATGGCTCACCTTAACCTGAAACGTTAACGCTGATTTCTCTCTACAGATGCTGCCAGACCTGTTGAGCTTTTCCAGCAATTTCTGATTTTGTTTCTGATTTACAGCATCCGCAGTTCTTTCGGTTTGTATTTAATGAGACTCATGTCTAAAGTAGTATAAGCTCATAGATCCACTTATTAGTTTGCATATGTTTCTAATACATCCAAGGTAGGTTATAGATTATATTATGTAGTTTCAGCTAATAGATTCACTTATTAGCTTGCACATATATATATAATTATTTATAAATGTATTAATTTAGATTACTTAACCCATAGAGTTATTTTTGCTACATCCCACCAAAATCCACTATTGAACCATAACACTGCCACACCATCCATCACCAATTGACTTTCAGTGATATCACCATCTTTAAACATTCTGGGGGGTTGCCATTGATCAGAAACTGAACTGAATTGGCCATATAAATACAGTGGCTATAAGAGCAGGTCAGAAGTTATGATTCTTGCAGTGCGTAATTTACCTCCTGACTCCCCAAAGCCTGTTCACTACCTACATGGTACAAGTCAGGAATGTCACGGAATACTCTCCAATGGCCTGGATGAATAGAGTTGCAACAATAATCAAAAAGCATGGCACCATCCAGAATAAAGCAACATGCTTGATTGGCACTACAAAAACTTTCACTTCCTCCATCACTGTACTTAGTAGCAATGGTGTGCACCATCTAAGGGATGCAGTGTAGAAGTTTACTAAGGATCCTAAAACTGCACCTTCCAAAACCCATAGTGACTTCCATCTAGAAGGAGAAGGGCAGCAGATACATGGGAGCATCAAAACCTGCAAATTCCCCTCCAAACCACTCACCATCCTGACTTAGAAATATGTTGCTGCGTCTTCTGTGTTTCTCAGTCAAGATTCCGGAATTTCCTTTCTAATGACATTGTGGGTGTATCTACCCCGAATAGAATATAAGTGTTCAGGAAGGCAGTTCACCACCACCTTCTCAAGGCCAACTAGGAACAGACTATAAATGTTGGCCCAGCCACCGATGTCCACATCTTGTGAGTAAACAAAAACAAATGCTCTCAAATCTCGTGTGTTTATGTGTCCTTTTAAGCTTTCACATTTTCTTATTTCAACATTTCTGGCAGGAACCTAATCAAGTATTTTGAAATTCTGAGAGTCTGATTAATGACGTCTTTGTTATAAATATTTTCACCTGTATGTATTTGATACAATGAAGAATAGAATTAACAGTGATACCCAGATGAAGTTATGTGGTTAATTTGATTTTAATTTTGTGGTTAGTGAATGAAAAGTTGGAAAATAAATTGGTTATGGGAATTCTAAATTTTCTGTTGCTTTACTTGGTGATATATTTGCAATGTTTTAAGTTAGTAGCTTGGATAAAACCAGTAACCTGATAGGAAGTTTTTATTTTGTTCTTCAGATTTGCACTTGAAGTGTCACTGTTAGGTGTGAAATCTTTAAAAAGCATGAAATGACAGACTTCAAAGTGTTTACCTATATAGATAATACTTATTTCATCACTAATTCTATGTTTACTTTATGCATTTGGTTGAAATAATTATAGTGTTTGGAATACATCACAATGGGTTTCATGCTCTTTTCAATGGCCACAAATTTGCACACATTCACTCAGATGCTTACAGCTGGTAAAGCATCAATATATTTGGCTGTGTAACTACATTCAGTGTGGTAATACCCTATTCCTGGCATTAAACTAAATGAATACAAAAGTATAAAACAAACTTCTTTGAAATTCCTATGTTGCCGACTGACAATGTCATTACTTCTGGTGTGGATGGTATGTGTGGATGTACATACTTTGCCTTCTGTAACTACAATTCATCAGACCGGCAGGTTTACTTGATTACTTAGTATTCTGTTCACCGTGGGGGAAAAAAGTACTCTTTTATCATGATTTGCTTAAAACCTGTAAGCAAATTCTTTGACCCAGGTCTTTCTAATAGAACCAATTGGTTAATACCTTTGTGTGTTTGTTTGAAGTTTGTAATTCTGTTCATAGCCTCTATTATAAGAGATAAGCAAATCCATTTATATTCATTTAAAAATGAATGTCGTTTCACTTGTGATCACCTTTGAAGTACTGCATTGAAATATTAGCCACAATGATACCAATGCTCTGCCTTGATAATACCTATGCTCACACAGGCAAAAATCTTTGAAGTCTGAAATAACTGCACACAGTTTGATATCCCGTCAACATGTTACTCTTTATTTGCCTATGCACAGTACATGAACCTGGAATGAGGAGAGTCTCTGAATCTCCAGTTTATATCTGTCAGCCAGGGCTCCCTGATTGGCCCAGGTTAACAACCCCAATCGAGGATCTCATAGTCAATGGATCCACCTGGCCCTTATTCCAATGACTACAATGTCATAAAACAGTTAGCTGTTCCCCTACTGAATAAATCATTGTGTATTTTTCAATCTGACTACGCTCATGTTGCATCAGAAATGACAATGATCGAATTCTGATGTAGTCCCATTATATATTTTTGACCATTTTGTGTTTTATTAGGGGCATTTTTGAATTCAACATCAATCCTTAAAAAGGGACTTCAGATCCCATACAAACAAAAGTATTTTGTCATCATTCCAGTACCTATGGCAATATTAATAAGACACTAAGCCCAGAGAATTGTTGTCATTGTCCTCAGATTATTGCCCTATGTTTCATGCTACCATGATCTTTCCTCCAGTAATTCAGAGAATCCCTACAGTGTGGTAGCAAGCCGTTTGGCCCTTCGTGTCAACACCAACCCTCAAAGAGGATTTCACCCCAACCCACCTCCCTACCCCATCCTGTAACCCTGTATTTCCCATGGCCAATCCACCTAGCCTGCATATCCCTGATACTAGGGGTTATATAGCATGGCCAATCCACCTAGCCTGTACATCTTTAGATGGTGGCAGGTAACCAGGGCACCCAGAGGAAACCCATACAGACACAGGGAGAATGTGCAAACTCCAAACAGACAGTCGCCCGTGTCTGGAATCAAACCCAGGTTCCTGGTGCTGAAAGGCAGCAGTGCTAACCGCTCAGCCACTGCATTTAATAGGCAATTGAATAAATGGCATAATCAAATTAAGCCACAGATTAAAAATCAACGTTTAATATTTAACATTAAATATGAACATTATTCAGTACATTGCATGCAAAGAGTAATTCAAAATTTACTTTCCTCCTTGAAGTATTAGAAACAACTAAAATGCTAATCCTGCCCTAATCCTTAATGTAAAATTGAACCTCAGCATATGTTTGTTCATTTCCAATGTGGTGAAATGCTACCACACAGTTTCTGTCTTGTCAAAGGTTTCAGCCACTCTTTGAGTGCAAGAGGCTATACATAAACACACTATTAAAGCTCTTCGACGCTGAAATGTCAATCATAGAAACTACAATGAATCACTGCACTTTCTCATTGATGAATCCATCTTCGCCCCAGACACAGTTGTCAATCAAAAGCTGAAACTGAAAAAGTACTTTCCCAGACATCTATCACACAGAATACTTGGAATTGAGTGAATTGACTTGGTGCTATGCTAAATATTTAAGAATTAGATTTTTGATGTGTATGTTACACATGTGCTTGAGAATCAATCATACCATGTGTATGTAAGACTTGCTGATCTATTTACATCTTTGACTCGACCTGATAAATTAGTATTTGTTAGACTGCAATGTACATCCTGTGCCACTTTCAGAGACAATAGCAATAACTGATTTGATTTTTACTATGTTCCGACTATTAAAAACAGAATCAGATAAATACTCTATAATAATAAACTTGGTTTTTAATATCACATTTTTGCACAGATTTCACCCTTAATCTGAGCTGAAATGATGAGTATTCAAACTGAAAGAAATATTTGACATGATGGAAAAACGTTCATGTTTTATGCAGTTCCGTGTGAGCAGAATGAATTCCCTAGACCTTAGTAAAGCTAATGTGATATTCATAAAGTGAGCAAATTTATATCTTCTACTTCAGCAAAGTTTTTCTTTGAAATCAAGGTGTACAATAGGAGCAGGACAATCTTCATCTATTATTCTGCTTAATGCCTCAAAGACTTCACTCAATTTAGGTAGAAGCTACATTTACTAAAGATATGCTGGGGATCTGACTGATTATATATCATATCCCATCAAATGTTTTCCATCCTAATTCAATGAAATTCACAGGCCTGTAATTCCCCATTGTTCATTTGCTTCCTTTTTTGAACGATGGATCACATAAACCTTCTTCAACATGGGAAACTCCTTGGTCCAAATGGGACTGAAATAATTATCACATTTGCTTGTCATGCTGTGAACAGCAAATATATAGAAATGAATTGAAAAACATGTGTTCACAATGCAAGTGCAGAGTACTACATATTCCACATGGAAAAATGAAGATATTCTTAACTATTTATATTGAAGAGTGAAGGGCAGCAGTCCAGCACATTTCGTTCCAATACTGCTTTATGTGTAACAAACCCCGTTTTAATTATTTATTATGTAGAATTTCATTTAATTTTACCAAATGTAAATCAATTGTTATCTTTATATTAAGGATAGACATTTATAAGGCATTGTGCAACTTAGACACTCATAAAAGTGAATGTACACAAACTAGAAGCAGAGTCTAAATGACATAAGAAGCATAGTTCATAACAGTTTTGGTGTTTGTTATCAATGTTATGTTAATATTTTCTTGTTTGAAAATGTCAAAATGTCTCATTAGTAGAAATAGTTTCTACAGGCAGTCCCTGGGTTGCGACGGAACCCATTCTTAAGTCCATCCTTAAGTTGATTCGTACGCAAGTCAGAACACATTGCAGGACAATGTAAAATAGCCATTTGTAAGTACGAGGAAATGTTTGCATGTTTGATCTTTAAAATTAATAATATTGCACCCCCTTAAGGGATCCCTTTTGTAAGTATGAGTGTTTCTAATTCAAAAGTTTGTAAATCAGAGGCCTCCTGTATCTACATTATCAAATGTGTCATAATTTGCAATACCTCTGTTAAATCTTCCCTTAGACTTCACTGCATTAAAGAAAATAATGTCAAAACAGTCCATTCCTGTTGTTACAATGTGGTGCTACAGCCCCCAAATACTTTGGGTGCTTTTAATCTTTAATTCAGTGGTTGTCTCACAAAAGTTTTGTGTGGGACTGATGGACTGTAACACCTACAGGTGCCAAAGGAAGTTCAAACAAAAGAGAGCAGCTTGAGATAATAAGGGAGCAGACAGTTTTCTCACCCTACCTCATGTCCACTGCCTGGTCAGACAGCTACCTCTTGCAGACATTGTTGTGGTTATAAATATAAATATAAATTATAAATACAGGAATGTACAAAGGAGGGGAAAAGTAGTTTCAAAACTGATGTCTGCATGCAGATGAAATTTGTTTTAGGATGTAATTTTTATCAAAGTCCTTTGTGGAAACATGCTCAAGTATCTCAAAATAAGATACCCAGGCACAGATTTATTTTTTAAAAAATGCAAGCAACTAAAATCTATCAGTTGTTTACATACTTAGCTATACATAGCTTGAAGTGGAGCATCAATAGCAACATCTCACTCGTCTACATGTTCAATTTGCAAAATCCTGTATGCTTTTGAGGTGATCCATCTGATTTACTTTTAAGTGGTGATGTTGCATTACAAACCTGCTGAAAGCAACTAAATCTGTCACAGTGAAGGCATTGGATGACCCCCTGCTGCACAACCTTGTTATTTGCAATGCTATCTTGCATCACAATATAAACAATTAAAAATATCTTTCTCCTTTCACCAGTTGTGGACATCACTGGCAATATTAGCATATATTGCCCATTCCTAATTGCCCTTGAACCAAGAGGCCTGCTAGGACATTTCAGAGAGGAGAGTCAAATAATGTATATCTGGAGTCACATTTAGGTCAAACCAGGTAAGGGTGGCAGATTCCCTTCATTAAAGGACATAAGGGAACCAGATGGGCTTTTACAACAATCAATGGTTGTTTCAAGGTCAGCACTAGTACCTTTCAATTTCATATTCTTAATTGGTTTAAATTCCACCATCTGCCATGGTGAGATTTAAACCCACGTTCCCAGAGTATTCATCTGAGCCTCTGAGGGCAGTAATCCAATAATATTACCATTACACCTCCATCTTCAACCCTTTTTATTTTGATAGGCATCTTGTTAAGTGGCCAACTTTTGGATTCAAACTGCGTTTTGGCTACGTGTTGGATTGCTATCTTGCCCTGACATTGCACATTGCGCCTGGCCCACCTTGCATGGATCACCTGTTCTAACATCTGGCCTTGTTCAGACTGCAATAAATCAGGGAGTACACCATCAGGAATTGGAACAAACTAATCTCTTAATGCTTCATCATCACATGAAACAGCCACCTTTTAAATATCAGCAGTATGTAATGAGGCCACAGGGAGCTGGAACCCAGGATTGGATTGGGCATGTTTAATAATAAAGTTCTTAATATTAATATAGGCATCAAAGGATTCTGGCAGTGATGGGACATCTGTTGAGGCGTCATCAAAACCTTGCTTGACAAGTCTTTCTTTGGCAATGTAGCTCACTACATATATAAGATTATTGAACTGCAGCTGCTGCTGCTTCAAATGCAGACTTAAAGGGCTGATCTATACTTGTGAAACATTCTTCTCTAACTCTCACCTAAGTGCTTGTATCAGTGCTTCAACAGCCCCAAAGGTGTTTCAGAAAGAGCCAAGACTGCTGCCCCAATGCAGACTGTGGCCACTGTGGAATTTTCCTTGCCTTACCTCAGTTTGAGTAAGTCTTCAATGATTTCACCTCACTTTGGGTAACCCCTCAAGTCACTGTATTAGTGAAGTCTTATGACGATTTTACTTGTGTTTCCTCAATCTTCACTTATGGTTGACTAATCTTGGCTTCATATTCCTCTGAGAAGAACACTTTCTACCTTAGACTGGTGTCTCTACTACAATTACCATGTTGTAATCTGGGTTCTTCTGATCTTCATACAAGTTTTCAGGCCAGATTACTGAGTTACTTTTAAACAATGTTTATATGAGATTGTACATGATGACATGGTTACAGCATGGAGTAGGTATAGGTTCTAACCTCCTAACAGCAATATGCAACTACTGAGGACACAGTTTCATCACAAATTACCTCAGGGGCTCATATCCATATTCATTAAACATTATCTCTACACCAATAATCAATTATAAATGCAGACTATTTGCTTAAGTACAACAATGAACAAGATAATAACAGAATGCTTTGCAGCCTTGTTCCTAGTTTTCTTCTATCCAAACTCTTCTTTCCACCTGAATGATTTCCAATCTTTTCATCAGTATTGGTGGTGATAAATTATCCTTATTAAAGGCAATGAAAGCCAATTATTTCTTAAAGTTTAGCTGGCTTGCCTTGTTAAATTGAACAATCTCCTTGTTTTTCCAAATGAACTTTGCCACCTTCGAAGGTAAGCTGCCTAATTTCTTAATCTCCCTTCCTTAGAAAGACAAAGAGACCAGCAGCTCTCAGATCACAGGGATTTCAATATTTCCTTGCTAAATAGACCCAACTATCAAAATGATTCTGCAAATTTGGCAGCACAGTGGCTCAGTGGTTAGTACTGCTGCCTCACAGCACCAGTATGATTCCAGCCTTGGGCGACTGTTTGTGTGGAGTCTGCATGTTCTCCCCATATCAGTGTAGGGTTCTTCTGGGTGCTCCAGTTTCCGCTCACAATCCAAAGATGTGCAGGTTAGTTGGATTGGTCGTGGGAAATACAGGATTATAGGGATGAGGAGGGTGGTGGTCTGGGTGGGATTCTCTTCAGAGGGTTGGTGTGGACTTGATGGGCTGAATAGCCTGCTTCCACACTGCAGGGATCCTATGATTCTATTTCACAAACTGCATAGGATAAAAATTGTGATCAATCTTCCTAACATATGCTTCACTTAAAAATATTCCCCTGCCATTGAAAAACAGCTCACTTTTGAGAAGGAATGTTATCTGGAGGGAAAATTGTCCCAAATGGAATAGCTTTTAAGAAACCTAATTAAGGCATAAAATGTATCTTGATATTAAGCAATAATCAGTGATTATTGCTGGATATCAAGATACATTTTAAGCTTTAATTTGGTATTAACATGTTAGGTATAGCTACATTCATTGTAATATACTTCTATTTTTTCACTCATTATAAAATAGTCATTAAACTTAAGTCCAGATCCGATACATTTAATGTAACAGAAAATAAATACCATAAAACTGATTTTTTTAAAAAAGGATCAACTTCAGCTGATTTACGATGCTGTGCATTTTAATATAATTGTTGGCATGTCATAGTATCTATGGCTAGTTAATTAAAAAATGCAAGGTGAGTATGAAACTAGTGTGTTTGAAATTTAAAATAATCAAAGGGTATAATATTTGTGAATACTGTTTGAATATAAAGGGAACAGTACATATGAGTATTGTTTGAAATTGAAGGGGACAGTGCATGTGAGTATTGGTTAAAGGGCCAGTGAATCGATGTGTGTATAAGTATCTGCAATAAGGTGAATAGTAAAGGAATACAAATTTGAACTGAGTTATAAATACATGATTGAGTTATAAATACACGAGGACTGTTTCAGCTCTTACTTAGGAATCAGATAAACTAGGGAAAGTGTTGGGTCACCTAACTTCAGATGAGGATGGGGAAGTATTTTGTCGCAAGAGCTGATGGTCGAGCAGGTGTTTAAGTCAGGCCTGAATTTGATGCTGAGTTGTTCATGGACGAGAGGCTGGAAAGGGAGTGTGTCGTTTTCCACAGAGCATAATTGAGTTCATACTGCTAAGTGTCTGGAATAGATCTGAATGTTTTTAAAACAGGAGTGGGAGGATGGATTTTAACTTTTCTGGTGTGGCATTGCAAGATAAATTCTGAGTTCCCACTTATTGGGGAATTGGATAGCTTCAGATTAAGTTTTGGATGGGCTCTTTGTCCTCAGTGAAAAGGAGAGGTGAGGCTGGGGCTGAGCTGCTGAGGCTGTTTTTATCATGAGGAGGTCAGAGCAAAGCCATCAATGTCATTTGTGGGGTTGTTGAGGTAAATAAGGTTTGTCTACACTAATAGTTCTGAAAGCTCAGATGAGGTATTTATGATCATAGACCCTATTGGCTCATTTGGTATACCTTTACTCTATTTAGCACTGCTATTTATTAACATTTGTGAAAGCTTGGATCATAGTTCCGTTATCAATTATATAACTATGATTTGTAGAATGTAAAATTCTGCTGACTATTCTGTTTCTCAGTAGCCTGATAACATTTGACAGGAAGTTTCTATTTTTGGCAAGATCATTAAGCTTTACTTGGAATCATACAAATTAACCAGTTTTCTAAGCTATTTGTTAGAATGATTTTCATGTTATCTTTGAAGTAAACTTGCTTCCCTTTGAAAAATTCTAATAATTAACCTTGCAGATTCTTGGTACTTCAGACTATTGGGAAGGGAAGAACATGCTTGCTTTTGAAATAAGTCGACAATTTAAATTGCTTTCAGCAGCACTATTGATTCAAACATGCTGGAACAAAAGATAACAATAGTTCAAAATGTTTGAGTTTAAATTGCTTCCGCCACTGAATATTGGCTGAGGTAACATTTTAAACTTTGTTAGTCTGTTTGTCTGTAAACAATATATTATAAAAGCTAATGGCAGATTTTGACAAAACTTTGCACATATTATTGGCCCAGGGAAAAACTGATTGATTTTTGCAAAAATCAATCCGAATCCTGAAATATTTAAAGGATCCTTTAAATTTGGACAATAGGGTGAATCAACATTTTTATTTTGGAATGTTTTGTTTTATTGATTTAGGATATTGTGGATTTTCTTAGCTCCTGTGGCATTTCTCATAGTTGTTATTGTGTGAAAATAGTTTTTGGAGAAGATTGTTGGATGAGAATTCGCCAGGAAGCTCTTCAGTCTGCTTCATAATTTGTTTCTTTTGCTTTGTAGCTGTAGCAGATTAAACAGGCGGGGAATAGTCTAAAGGAAGAGCTTTGTAATTGTAATTAAATTGAGTTGTTACAACTACGTATGGAGGGATGAATTGGCTCCCCTCTTTCTAACCCTTATCATTAGGTTGCAACAAAGATTTTAAATTCTGCACCAGTTCACACTTCAATTATATCATTGTACTTGCTCATATTAAGAAGTCAATTATAAGGTTCCCTTGAACAAAATAAAAGCAGTTTATTACTTATTAAGCCCTGACAAAAGTAATAAAGTGTGATATTAAACAAACCAACACACACACACGTATAAACGTTAAAAAGGGGACAGTGTCTGGTACTAAAAGAAAGGTCAAGAATAGGCAACTTAAAAAGGTTCTTGGTGTTATTGAGATGCTATAATTGGTTTTAACTGGGAACCATAGTTGTTTAATTGACTTATATCCTCAGCAGTAGCAAAATTTGTAGAAAACTTAGCGTTCTCAAAAAATGGATATTTCTCCAATTCATTTTATCACAATGCACTACTTTTGAAAGACTGAAAGAAAAAAGAAGAATGTGCCCTCCAGGTTTGTTATTATCAATGATATTAAGGAAGAGATTTACAAGAATGATCCCAGGGATGAAGGGCTTGTCATATGATGAGTGGTTGAGGGCTGTGGGTCTGTATTTGATGGAGCTTAGCAGGACTTCAAAGAATTCTAACAGATTTGTCAGGCATGACCCCCTCTTGACGATGATGTGTTGACTCAGCCTTATTTTACCAAGCACTTCCAAGTACTCCAGAAACTCCTCCTCAATACTGGACTCTAAAATCTTACTAATGGTCAAGGTTAGACTAACTAACCAACCTATGATTTCCCATCTTCTGCCTCCCTCCCTTCTTATACATGGGTGTTACATTAATCTTTTCCAGTCCTCTGGGACCTTCCCTGACTCCAGTGATTCCTGAAATATCACCAAAATGCCTCTCCAAACTCTTCACCTATCTCCTTCAGAATGTTGGGGTGTAGGCCATCCTCTCTGGTTAATTTATCTACCTTCAGATCTTTCAGCTTCCCCAACTACTTCTCTTTGGTGATATCCACTACACTCACCTCTGCCCCTGACTCTCTCAAGGTTCTGGTATGCTACTGATGTCTTTCCACCGTGAAGACTGATGGAAATTGTCTATTCAGTACCCCTGCCATTTCTTTGTACCCCATTACTACTCCTCCATCTCATTTCCCAGTCATCCGACGTCCACTTTTGACTGTCTCTTACCTTTCATACATGTAAAAAAAAAACTTCTTGCAATCTTCTTCTATATTACAGCTATCTTATCTCCATTATTTCCTCTTTTATTGCATTTGTATTTATGCTCTGTGGGTTTTAAAGGCTTCCCACTAATCTTCACTACATTGCATGCTTTTTCCATAGAATCTCTACAGTGTGGAAACAGGCCATTCAGCCCAACAAGTCCATACCACCCCTCCAAAGAGCATCTCACCCAGACCCATCTCCCTGCCCTTTCCCTGTAACCCTGCATTTCCCATGGCCAAGCTACCTAACCTGCATATCTTTGGACTGTGGGAGGAAACCAGAGCACCCACAGGAAACCCACGCAGACACAGAGAGAATGTGCAAACTCCACACACACAGTCATCCGACGATGGAATCGAACTCAGGTTCCTGACACTGTGAAGCAGCAGTGCTAACCACTGAGCCATCATGCCGCCCTGTCTTTTGTTTTTATGCTGTCCCAGACATCCCTTGTCAGCCATGGTTGCCTTGCCCTCCCCATAGTAGGCTGCTGCTTCTTTGCAATTAATTTCTGCTGTGTCTCCTGAATTACCCCCAGAAGCTCCTGCCATTGTTGCTCCACCATCTTCCTTGGTAGGCTCCCCTTCTAATCAACTCTGGCTTACTTCACCCTCTTGTCTTTCTAGTTACCTTTACTGAATTGTAGTACCATTACATGTGATTCCAGCTTCTCCCTCTCAAACTGCAAGGTGAATTCTATCATATTGCGGTCACTGCCTCCTAAGGTTTCCTTCACCTTAAGCTCCCTAATCAAGTCTACCTCATTACACATCACCAAATCCAGAATTACCTGTTCCCTGGTGGCCTCTACCACAAGTTGCTCCAAAGAAAAATATCTTGTAGACATTGCACAAATTGCTTTACTTGGGATCTGCTACTAATCTGATTTTTCCCATCCATATGCATATTGACGTCCTCCGTGATTATTATCATAGTGCCTTTCTTACATGGCTTTTCCATCTCCCGATTGATTTTCTGCCCACATCCTGACTACTATCAGGGGGCTCGTACATAATTCCTATCAGGGTTATTTCTCTTTGCAGTTCCTTAACTCTATCTACATGGATTCTAAACTTTCCAACTCTTTTTCATTCTTGCTATTGATTTAATTTCATTTCCTACCAACAAGACAACCTCTCACACCACCCCTCCCCCACCTCCACAGATTGTCTGCCTGTCCTTTCAACAGGACATGTACCCTTGGATATTTAGTTCCGAGCCTGAAACCCTCACAGCCATGTCTCTGTGATTCTCACAATTTCAATCTGGTACAAGCTCATTTACCTTGTTTCATATACTGTATGCATTTAAGTACAACACCCTCAGTCCTGTGTTCGCTGTCCCCCTTCTCATAGTTGTTCCATTATCTGCTGTGCCTGAAATTAGATGCCCGATCCTTTCCATACTCTGTATCTTATTACTTGTTCTGGAAACCTGAATAGCCTCTCCTGAGCCCTCCCACCCTTTAACAAATGTAAAGTTTTCATCTAATATGTGATTGTCCCACAAAATTATGAGTCAACCAGAAGTTACAAACTGAGTTTCATTCACTTGTTACAACAATGTGCATCTTGGCTCAGACTGATTCCTGTTTGCTGATTGGGCCAAGTTCATGAACCTATCTGGTCATGTGACCACAGCAGCCATGTTATGTTAGTGTTTATTTTATCCCTTAAGAAACATTTTAGTCCATAGGAAATTCCAGGTCTTAAAATCAGATGATCGAAGTCTGAAATTGATCGTCCATTTTTACCATCGGTGTAACAAGATAACCTGAATGACGAAAACATGCACACTGCTGAGTTGCCTTTTCACTTTTGTTGTTTGAGAACACAGGAAATATTTTTGATTTAAAAATATACCCACCAAATTCCTCTTATCTTTGAATTGGTCATTCTAATTGAGGCAGAACAAGACCATTCACACCCTGGGTGTTATATTTGACCCAAAGATCAGCTTCTGGCTCCTCATCTGCACTATTATCAAGATCATCCACTTCTAGCCCTGATGCGTTGCATACCTCCACCTGTCCCCCAACACAGCTACTTCTGACAACCCTCATTTCATGCCTTTATAATTTCCAGACTTGACTATTCTAATGCTTTCCTGTCCAAACTTATATCATCCGCCCTCATTAGCTTGATCTCACCCAAAACTCTGCTGCCCATATTCTAATTCACAACAAGTTTCCATCACTTCTGGGTTCGCTAACTGATTTTAGCTCCTGACCTGTCAATGCCTTGAAATTAAAACTTCTGCATTTGTGTTGAAATCACTCCACGTCCTCTCCTCTCCCTATCTCTGTAACCTGCTCCAGTCAAGCTTTTCAAATTATGCCTTCTTGTGCTTTTCCGACTTTAATTTTTTTTTAAATATAGTAACCCCACAGTGTGGGAACAGGCCATTCGGCCCAACAAGTCCACGAAGACCCTCTGAAGAGCATACCACCCAGACCCATCCACCAACCTATCCTTGTAATCCTGCATTTCCCATAGCTCATCCACCTAATCTACACATCCCTGAACATTATGGGTAATTTAGCATGGCCAAAATCCACCTAACTTGGACATCTTTGGACTGTAGGAGGAAACAGGAGCACCCGGCAGCACCCCATGCAGATACAAGGAGAATGTGCAAACTCCACACAGTTGCCCAAGGCTGGAATTGAACCTCGGTCCCTGCTGCTGAGGGTCAGCAGTGCTAATCACTGAGCTGCTGTGCTGCCCCTAGTTATTCCTCCATGAGCTTCTCTGGCTCATTAACTATATTCTCTTCTTTAAGATACCCCTGAAACTTGTTTTTGACCAAATAGTTTAGGCCAGCTCTTTGAATATAATCTTATGTGACTCAGTGTCAAATTTTGTTCGATACAGCTTTTATGAAGCACCTTGGGATGTTTCACCGCCTTAAAGTTGCTATAAAATATTAGTGCACAGCATATTTAATTATCCATTATCTCAAAATATCTCCGGTCTTTTCTGCAGCTTCTCTCTCAAGTGTAATCATTGAAATGCATATTTTAATGTCAAAAGGATAGTTATGCTGGAGAGAATTTATTCCATATTGAAGATTGTTGACCATCAAGCAAGCACGAATTAGGTAGAAACCCAGTTTCAAATATCCACACAACTTTATTCACCTTGTTCACTCTATTAATTTGTGACAATGCCAATTTTTGAAGTAAATTTCCATTTCAATGCACAGCCAGGTCTTTGAGCAGAATCTAACCACCAGTTATTTGAGACTGTTGTAATCAAACTCCCTGAGGTCCTAAAAAGACAAAACTAAAAAATGTTGTGACAACTTTGTGGGAATCGTAGCTTGAATTGCAGAAGTTAAAAATACAGATTGACAGGTGAAACATGCATCAAAGACAAGAGGGAGAATTTTGACCTCATGATGGTTGACCAACAGGAAAAATATGTTTGCTGCCCAGGAGATTCTCTGTGAAGTTTATTCCATTTCACCAGCTGGATCTTATTTGCATAGACAGAGCAAACCGATTCCTCAGGGAAGGAGTCCATAAGCACCTCTGAGAAAGAGTCACTCGACCCGAAACGTTAACTCTGGTATTTTTCGTCACAGATGCTGCCAGACTTGCTGAGCTTTTCCAGCAACTTCTGTTTTTGTCCATAAGCAGTTTGCTCAGTTTGAGACAATCTACATTGGGAAACTTAGAGATTGCTCAATGGTCACTCATGTGAAATAGCTGAGAGAGGGTTTCATGAACACAGAAAGTGGAAGTGTGCAGTGGCACTAAATGTGGCAATGGACCAAATTATTCGTGAGGTTCAAAAATATGTTCTGCTTTTGTCCTTAATCTGTTAACCAGGGTAAAATGATAGGAATATCCATGGTGAATATTTATCTCTCCAAAAGGTTAAAGTAGGTTTGGGACACTACGTAAGTCATAGGATCCCAATTTACATCAATTTATGAAAGTTCTGTTCGGTCAGATGGACACTTTAAAGCTCCAGAGAAACAAAAATGTTAAAATGGCTGAGGGACAGTAAATGAGCAAAAAGCTTGCATCTGGATTTTAACTCTGTCAGCCCCATCTCCATCATGAGCAAGGTATTGTTAAAACTTGCCTATATCTGTTAGCATACCTTTAAATTCGCTGAATGGATAAAGCATTTGTTAAAACCAGTAGCAGAACAAATATGTTGCATCATAGTGCCATGAATAGCTTTAGTAGGTGTGCCTAAGACAGATGCATGAAAACATTTCGAACTATTCATTTGAGGATTTATTATTCTATCAGCTTCAGACTTGCATGAAGATTAACATGTGGATCCATATCTTGTTGTTAGAAACTCACAAGTTCTGGCAAAGCTCTTTTTGCAATCAATATATTCATTTTTTACTGTAATAGCTTATTTTCTCTCTATAATGTATCTGTTAGATGTTGTGTGAAATGTTTATTAGCCTGGTGGAATGATGATTTAGAATAATGAAGTTGCCGCACTACTTCCAGTGCAGCACAAAGAGGGGTAGAGCTTCTATTTATATCCGTGGATAATATGTCTCAATACGCTAATCATCTGAAATGAATATCTGTACAATCAGGCTGATAATCTTAGATATCATTTCTGTATATTTTTCAGTTTTTCTCTCCCTCAGAGTCAGAGACAAAGTTGTGTTGTTCGTTATTATTTAATAGGAAATTCTATTTAAATGTAAATATGAGCAATTCTGTTATACAACCTTCTGAACATGACAAGAAAATGTCATCAGAACACAGTTTACAATTTGTAAAGGAAAGTTTGATTTTGTAAACTATATAGTAACAAATTAAAAATGGCATCTCGACTTTTACCACTGAATGTTTTAATAGAACACAGTTTCATTAGGTTTAGTGTCAGAAATATAGACAAATGGAACTGTTATAATGCCCCACCAACAACAAAAACAGAAATTGCTGGAAAAGCTCAGCAGGTCTGGCCGTATCTATGGAGAGAAATCAAATTTACTATTTCAGGTCGAGAGACCCTTCCTCAGAATTGATGGTAGCTAGGAGAATGTCTGACATTAAATTAATTATCTTCTTTTACACATGCTCTGAGACAATTTCTCTCACTTTTTAAGTGTTTATAAGGCTATGGGCTCTTTCCATGTTTTGATGCCAGGGTAACTCGCAAGTGATAATATTTCTTCAGGTCAGGCTATGTAATTGAATATTTGCCTGGGGTAGGGGAAAGTTTCATTTCCAGTGGCACAGCCAAGAAGTAGGGCAACTTAATCTAAATACTTTGTGGCTTGGTATTCTTAGAACATATAACTGTGAGCACTTATACTTTTATGTTACCTCTTTCATAGATTTCACAATTGTCAGCTGCTGTAGCCATGCATTAAATCTTGGTTTAATGAATTCCAGAGCATTTACTTTTCTTTGTAAATAAGAGCACTGGGATATGTTTGAAAATAAATCCACATTTAATCAGAATTAACCTGATGTAGCACTTCAGTTCTCAGAGGACAGCTTAGAATTCATTGTTTTCAAATGGTTGTTAGACCTAAAGTGCAGCTATGGAGACAGCTTTGCTAAAGTAGCAAGTCTATATAGGTTATTTAGAACTGTTTTGAGTATAATTATGTTCTGTGTGTTCATGTTTGTAATGAATTTAAATTTAATTTTATTTGTTTAATGGAGCTGCCATCCTTTAAATAAATTGGTTGCTATGACATTTAGTTTTAGTTAGACCAAATGCTGAAGCGTACAGTGTAAATTGCCAATAATGAATAACCTGCAAGATTACAAAATGCAACACATAAACTCTATATTCTAATTGCTTTACTAGAGAAAGGAAGTATACAATGTTACACATCTTGTTGAGTATAAAGTTTGAAGAAAAATTAATCTAAAACTTAGTATCTGGTTTGGACTGTAGAGTTATCATCTGTTCAGTTGGGGGACAGGATTTATGGTACTGTTGGGGTGGTCAGTATGTTAGGGATATGCGTAGAATGAATAGTAAAGTTTCAGGAGTAACTCGGCATTGATGTTTATCTTATGAATAGAAGGTAAATGTTGCTTGTTTTGTGCAATCTCATTCTGTCGGTTGATCATCATTTTCATACTTATTCATAGCCAGATATGTTCTAGGCTGAGTACAGGATTGAAAATTTTGTCCTTTGTTTGAAAATGGGGAAATATGATTTATGGCAACATATGACACAATTTGCAGCATATTGCATTGTATCTTTTTCAACACTTTATTCGGGGAAAGGATCAAAATCTTGATAATCCACTTGCTAACCTCTCCAGTGGGGCATATGCTTCATTTTAATGCTGCTGCTCATGAAATTCTTGGTCAACATCTGCAGCTGTTAGTGGGGGCAAAAAGGGTAGATACTGTCGCTTGCAAATTATTCATTCAACAATTTCTTCCTGAACAGTCATTATTGATTTGGCAAAGTAATAAATTTGCTATGATTTTTGTTATCAATGGAAACTAAAGTATCTATACTGGATAGGTAACGTACAACACCTATGTTATGCTTCCATGGCAAGTCAAAAGTCTAGTCCATTGTCGGTGAACTGATATTACAGCTCCGTATTATTCAGCCATCCATTTGGTGTGCTGTCTAAAAGTATTTCTTAACTTGTACAGTTCACAGAGTTGAAAGACATCTGATACTCGGGAAAACTGAAACAAAGGCATGGCTGTCAGGATTGCATATGATCTTATTAGACCCTGATAAAATGAATGGGTGGAAGTTAATATGTCCTGTGGCAGAGTGTCATGAGGCAATAGAGGCTGGAGAATGGGCGGGGATGGCTGAGGGTTGGGGTTGCACTGCTTGTCAAAATCCTGATACCGTGCTATTCTCTCTACAACAAGAAATGGCAAATACAACCTTCCTGCCCAGAAGCTGGCTCAGGTCCTTAAGTGGTCATTTAAGGATTAGTAAGAATCTCTTCCTTCCGCTACAAAAATGGACTGTAAAAACTGTTGGTCTCACGCTGGACTCAGGACAGTCCTGATTAGGCACCCTATGCCATGGTTTTCCCTCACAAAAACATTCTCACCCTACCCTCACTACCAAGACCCACTCTCCCCTTGAGAGCCTGGCTAGTGCTGATGACCCTCACTACACTCAGTGTGGTTTCAAGCTGACATTGATTATGGTGCTATGGGATGCCCATCAGTGGCTGCTGCTCTGATGGCACATCTAGCACTGACATGAGCCATGTCCACTGATTAGCCATGGCCAATCTTGGATCTCTGCCCTTAAAGTGACATGAGTCCTGATGGCAGGCAGTTAATAGTCTAATGAGCACAGAATCAGGTCAAGGCTCTTTGTAAGAACTAAGGCATGTTTCCACCACGGCCTCCCCCACCAACCCAAACTTCAACCTACTCTTCAGGCAGAGTCACCTCCGTCCTGTCAAAATTTAAAGCCTGCATGTGTACAAAGATGAGTCTGCTTTCAAGAAAAAAAATGACGATTTTATCAGAAGATCGGAGAGAGTTTTGATGTGAGTGGCAATTGTGTGGTTTTACACTGCACAATATTTTGAGATTGTTGAGTCATAAAGGGTTTAGTAGGAAATAAAAAAAAAATTCAAAATATTTATACAAGATTGCTAATTTGCAGATAAATAACTCATACCAAGTATAATTCTGCTTCAAGGTTCTTTTCCAAAATGCAATCATTTCTAATCACTTCCCTGGAACACAATTATTCACCCACTTCCAATTCCTCATCCAGCCACGTCACATTTTAAGCCTTACAATCAGATCAAAACTGAATGCTTTTCCAAGTACTTATGTTCACTGCACTGAATCCCAATCTTTTGCCTTGGCAATTACTGACATATATGTAATATTTTGCCAGATGACTACTGATGGCATCTTGCAATACTTGCCACCTCTGCCATGATGTGGTCCTAGATAAGGGTTGTTTGAGGTGGTTCATTGTCATCAATCCACTTTTGTCTTTGCTTTGTCTTGGACCTATCTAATCATTAGTAGTAGGGGATTTACCATAGCAAATTCTGAAGAAGGGGCACTGTTTTTGAATTAGAAAAAGTTCTATTGCATGATAGCAATAGGCAACACTGAATTTGGGCAGACACAATTACTAGGACCTAAGCGCGTTGGTACAGATGCTTCTCTCCTAAAGATAGAGTAAAACTCTTGTATATGCCCACAGACTGAATTCAGCCATTCTGCTGATATCACACAATGTAATGTAACAGTAATCTGTCCAGAACCATTACTCTATCTAAAACAAATAGGCATGTTAGTGCTACAATCAAAACCATGCCTGTTTTCTGCTTTAATCCATGTTTGCTGAATGGCTGCCTGAAATTAACAATGTAAATTACATTATGGTTAGTTCATAGTATACTTTTGTCTTGAAGTGAATGGCTTTTTACCCAATAAAACTGAAAAAGCTGTGGATGCTGTAAATCAGGAACGAAAGCAGAAGTTGCTGGAAAAGCTCAGCAGGTCTGGCAGCATCTGCGAAGAAAAAATCAGAGTTAACCTTTTGAATCCAGTGACTAAGGAAGGGTCACCAAACCTGAAACGTTAACTCTGATCTTCTTCTTCACAGATGATGCCAGACCTGCTGAGCTTTTCCAGCAACTTCTGTTTTTGTGGCTTTTAACCCAGACCTAGGAAGCAATTATGAAAAGGTTCCCACTGACATTAATGTTGGGAGCCAAAATATGTAACGTTTGATGGTTTTATTTAGCCTTAATATGGCCTAATTGTTGTGAAGTGCAAAAAGCCAATTGTTTATAAACGTTCCCTAAAACTAAATCCTATTGCTTTAATATTGGGACAGAGCATATGTAGGAAGAAAACAATTGAATTGACATGAGTAAAACATTTTCAGTGACAGCCACGTGCTATTTGGGTCCACATAAATAAAAGTAACTAGAGCTAACTCTTCATTCAAAAGATGCAGAATTACTAAATATGATTTTGTTATGAGCAGACCCCAGGTAAGGTTCCCAAATTCATTGCACTTCCTGACAGGAAAGCAAAAAACACTACTTCTCAGATGAGGAACAATGAACTGGCTTCCCTTCTTTATTCATCCAACGCCTTGGTTGGTTGCAATAAAGCTAATTTATTGTGAATAACTTTCTCCTAAACCCTATTGAACCTATGTTTCAAAAAGTGTTAATTTAACCAGACTTTCTTGAAATAACAGAAAGAGGATGTTTATTATTTATTACATACAAGCAGAAATCTAATGCCACACACATACACACTAAAAATTAGTGGTGAGACCGGAACCAAAGAAGCTAAAGAAAACAGGAGTTGAACACAGTGTGGAGCTGAAGGAGCACAGCAGGCCAGGGAGCATCGGGGGAGCAGGAACATTGATGTTTTGGGTCAGGACCCTTCTTCAGAAATTTCTGAAGAAGGGCCCTAACTCGAAACGTCAACTTTCCTGCTCCTCTGATGCAGCCTGGCCTGCTGTGTTTCTCCAGCTCGATACTATGTTATCTCTGACTCCAGCATCGGCAGTTCTTACTATCTCTAGATAGTTGAACAGTAGATTTCATGATTCTCGGTTTTGTGAGTTGATTGAAGTTCCTCTGTCCTGATTTCTTTTTTAAAGCAATTTGCAGTCCTGGGAGTGAAAAAAGGTCCTTGATCACCTGGAGCACAGGGTGACTACCAGCTTTTTGACTGTAACCTGAAGCTTGAACCCAACTTGGTAGACGCAAGATGGGTCCCACCCATCCACCTGAGTAGAGTTGAACGTGATTTTATTGTCCTTGTCCTTGTCCTTGCATTTTCCTAGAGGGTATACCAGACATGTACATGAACACAGATAGGGCATGATTTTAATTCTGGCAATGGGTTTGCAGTGAGAATAAATTGTACCCAAGGAGCTGAATGTTCCGATTTTCCAACAGTGTTTTTTTGAGTGAGATTCATGACAGCCATGCTGACATGTCCCATGGTGACTTTTCTTCTTCAACCTGCTCTTCATCATATTAATTATGAAACGGCTCTCTCCAATGCCAGTCTTGTGGAACCAGACAGCTGAGAGGTGAAAATGTTCACCATCGCTGGGGCTTTGCAATGTTCACTCTGAAGGCAACCATATTTAAACCCCAGCTGTGCACCCACTTCAGACACTCCATGCCAGGAACAGCCCTTCACACTACGGTCCTGCATCGTTATCCTGAAGGAAATGGTCAAAGGAAATTGAGCTCCTTCTCTCACTGACAGAAATTGGGAGGTATTGGTAGAAGAGATGGTGGAAAGGAAGGCAGTACATTTTCCTGCTGACTGGGAAAGGAGGCCAAGCTAGCAGCCACAGTCAGCCTGGTATGAGACCTGGGCCAGGGTCTTGGGTGAAACTCGACACACAGCAATACAGGAAGAAGATCAGTGATCTTCTGTGCTTTGCAAGTGTAAGTGCCACCATCTTCTCTCTGCTACCTCACACTTACAGGGCCACCACTCACTCTAACTCTGTGACTGCACAATCATCTTGCCAAAACTCATGGACTATAACTCTCACTATTGCATGTATCTCTTCCACTCAATGGCTCTTATCCACCTCATCTTCCCAAATGACTAATTCATCCTGTGCTCTGTGTTTCCTACTCACTCACTAGGGACACATCACCACCTTTCCTGTTTCTGCGTAACGACAGAGTTGGATGATGTCTCGGAGAAAAAGTGGCAAGCTGCAGCCTCCAGGTAACTTCCATGACTTTCATGATAGGAATTGATGCCCCCTAGTCTCTTTGGTAAGGACAGGAGAATTGGAAGCTACATTGAAATTAGATGACTTTGCTTTATAATGAGATGCTAGTGCATGGGAATAAGGGCATCGCTGTTCATTTGCAAAAGTCTGAACTTGCCAATTAAACCTTAAAAGAAAAATCTTACTTTTTTCTTCATGTTGAAGTGCTGATTTTTTCACATTTGTCATATGCTCCAAATGTTCTTGCCTTTCCCCATGTTTTTGCTGAGATATTTGTATCATCAATAGCCACAGGTAAGATGCCTGAAGACTGGAGGATGGCTAATGTAGTGCTGCAACTTAAGAAAGGCGGTAAGGAAAAGCCAGGGAACTATAGACCAGTGAGCCTGACATTGGTGGTGGGCAACTGGTTGGAGGGGATGCTGAGGGACAAGATTTACATGTACTTGGTAAGGCAAGGACTGATCAGGGATAGTCAACATGGCTTTGTGTGTGGGAAATCATGTCTCACTAACTTGAATGAGTTTTTTGAAGAAGTAACAAAAAGGATTAATAAAGGCAGAGCATTGGACATTATCTACATGGACTTCAGTAAGGTGTTTGACAAGGTTCCTCATGGTAGATTGATTAGCAAGGGTAGATCACATGGAATATGAGGAGAACTAGCTATTTAGATACATAATTGGTTCGAATGTAGGAGACGGAGTCTGGTGGTGGTGGGTTACTTTTCGGAGTAGAGGCTTGTGACCAATGGTGTGCCACGGGATCGGTGTTGGTTCCACTGCTTTTCATCAACATAGGACGTATGGTTAGTAAGTTTGCAGATGACAACAAAATTGGAGGATTAGCGGAGAGCGAAGAAGGTTACTTCAGAATACAACAGGACCTTGAACAGTTGGGCCAATAGACTGAGGAGTGGCAGACAGAGTTTAATTTATATAAATGTGTGATGCTGCATTTTGGAAAGGCAAATCAAGGCAGGACTTAGACACTTAATGGTAAGGCCCTGGAAAGTGTTGCTGAAAAAGAGACCCTAGAGTGAAGGTTCATAGTTCCTTGAAAGTGGAGTCCCAGGTAGACAGGATAGTGGAGAAGATTTTTCTGAAGAAGGGTCTCGACCCGAAACGTCAACTTTCCTACTCCTCTGATGCTGCTTGGCCTGCTGTGTTCATCCAGCTCCACAACGTTTTATCTGTAGTGGAGAAGATGTTTGGTATGCTTGCCTATATTGGTCAGAGTGTTGAGTCTCGGAGTTGGAGGTAATGTTGTGACTGTACAGGACATTGGTTAGGCCACTTTTGGAATACTGCATTCAATTCTGGTCTCTGTGTAATAGTAGGATTTTGTGAAACTTGAAAGGGTTCAGAAAGGAGGGTTTGAGCCATAGGGAGAGGCTGAATAGGTTGGGGCTGTTTTCCCTGGAGCATCGAAGGCTGAGGGGTGACCTTACAGAGGTTTAAAAAATCAGGAGGGGCATTGGTAGGATGATTAGCCAAGGTCTTTTCCCCAGGACCGGGGAGTCCAAAACTAGATAGCATAGGTTTAAAGTGAGAGAGGAAAGATTTAAAAGGACCTAAGGGGCAACTTTTTCATGTAGAGGGTGGTGCGTGTATGGAATGAGCTGCCAGACAATGTGTTGGAGGATGATACAATTACAACACTTAAAAAGCATCTGGATGAGTATATGAACTGGAAGGGTTTAGAGGGATATAGGCCAAATGCAGGCAAATAGGACTGGATTTACTCTGGTCAGCATGTGCGAGTTGGACTGAAGGGTCTGTTTCCATGTTGTACAGCTCTATGACTCCATGACTCTAAGGGAGCTGAATACTTTGCCCTCAGTTTCTGATGGCATTTTCAACTGGTTTCATGCACGCGTATTAGGTGAAGCATACCTGTCTAACTCCATCACATGTTTGTCTGGCAACCTGGTGTGTGACTGCAGGAAACATTGATACACCTGGTTCCTTCTCCTCCACGTCCTTCTCCTCCCTGGATGTCAGGCGTTCTTCAATTTCCTTTTGTTGCAGCTAGACTCCTCTGTACAGCACCGAGTTATGAAGAACAGAACAGACTGCAATCATCCTGTTGTGTTGGTGTAATGAAGGCCACTTCCAGATATGCCCAGGCACATGAATTGCAGCTTTAACAATCCACACTTGTTCTGATATTGCTTTTGACTGTGGCTTCTTGCAGTTTCTTCAGATTCACTGGTAAGTACATCAATCAGTAACTGGGCTTTCAGAGGGCCCTTGTATTTGAAGAAGTTGTAGGAGAGCATTAATGGGGTTGGAGGGGTCTTTGCTGATGTCGGCAGACTTTCCGTGGCAACGAGAGGTATAAACAGAGTCCACGGATGGGAGGTTAGACTTCCCTGATGGTCCGGGCTGTGCACTCAACTTTCTGTAGTTTCTTACAGTCCTAAGCAGAGCAGTTGCTGTACCAGGCCATTAGGCACCCAGATAGAATGCTTTCTATGGTTTATCTGTAAAAGTTGGTATGGGTCCTTATGGACATGCCCAATTTCCTAAGCTGCCTGAGGAAGGAGAGGCGTTGTTGTACCTTCTTAACCGTTGCATCTATGTGGGAAATCCAGGACAGATTATCAACTATCATCACTCCTAGGAACTTGATGCTATTGACCCTCTCCAGCTCAGTTAATCCAGATAGTGATGTGTCCTCCTCCTTTCTTCCTTGTCAGGAACTGAGATGCCAGCAATTGAGGCAGTGTGGAAGAGAGACACCTACAAATTTGTGATTGCTGCAAAATGAATCATGCCATCTCCCTGGATATCCAGCAAGGACATGCATAAGAGCTTTGCAATGGTCACTAACTAGCTGGAATCCTTTTGTAATGCATGAATAATCCTAGCTGATCAGATGAGACTGTTACTTGCCACATGTGCATTCAATCTCCTCCAGTAGCTGTAGCAATCCAGCCCCATCAATGAAGTTGACAATTCTCTGAGCTTGACTAGCCTCATCTGCAGTAAAAATCACTCAACGGGTGGCCTTGGAAAACAGGGCATCACTGAGCTGCTCGGTAGTACAGTTCTGTGAACAAAAGTCTTGATGATGTACAGTGCTGAACATACTACTCCTGGCTTAGGAGTAAACTTCTGTGAAAAGCCCTCCTCTTTCTCAGAGCATCTTGCCTTCTTTGCTGCATCTGCTCTATCTTCATCAGATGCTGCAGCCCAAGTGAGACTACAACTGTGGCCTTGATGATAAGTGATGTGAATAGAGATCTTCCAGTAACAAACAACATTGTTTCGATGTCCAGCTTTATTACACGCAGACTTTACCAATTTGTTGGAATAATTTCAATAACCCAGTATTTCTACCAATTCTGCAAAAACCAACAGATGATGGTTAAAAAAAAACTAATGTGCAAAACAGATGGATTATTTTAAAAAGCACTGCTAAGAAGACATTGAGGGAGTTAAATGGATGTGATTAAAAGACCATTAACTAGAGTGGCAAGTTGAAAATGACAGATCATGAGTCAAATCAGTATTCACCTTGGTTCATTTCATGACCTACAATTTTTTATTCATTCATTGGGTGTGGGAAACACTATTGGGACCAGTATTTATTGCTCCCTGCCCCCTAATTAATTACTCTTGAGAAAGTGGTGATGAGCTGCCTTCTTGCTGCACTCAATGTGGTGTAGGTACACCCACAGTGGTGTTAGGGAGGGAATTACAGGATTTTGACTCAGTTACAGTAAAGAAACAATGAGATTGTTTCAAGTTAAGCCTGGAGAACAGCTTGCATGTGGTGGTATTTCCATGTAGCAGAAGCCTTTCCCTTCTAGGTGGATGAGATTGTGAGTTTGGAAAGTTCCATTTAAGGTATATCTTGTACATGGTCACACTGCCACCACTGCGATTTGAAGGTGCAAGATGAGATGACAACCAAACAGGTTGCTTTGATCTGATGGTGTTGAGCTTCCTGAGTGTTGCTTAGAGCTATATTCTTCTAATAAAGTAGGGAGTCTTCTACAACCCTCTTGGCTTGGGCCTTGTAGATGGTGGACAAGCTTTGTGGGGTCAGAGGTGAGTTACTTGCTGTAGGATTCGTAGTCTCTGATGTGGTAGCCATTGTATTTATGCAGCTCGTCCAGTTTAGTTTCTGGTCAATAGTAACCTCAGATATTGATAGTGAGGGTTCAGGATTGGTAATGCCATTGAATGTCAGGGGATGGTGGTTGGGTACTATCCTGTTGGAGGGGGAAATTGTGTGATATCATTGTTACTTGCCACTTTTCAGTCCAAGCTTGAATGTTGCCTTGTCACATTTGGACACGGATTGCTTCAGCATCTGAAGAGTTGTAGACAGTGCTGAAACACTGTGCAAATGTCAGTGAATATCTCCAGTTCTGACCTTATGATGAAAGGAAGGTCATTGATGAAGCAACTGGAGATCATTCAGTCTTGGACAGTATCCATAGAATCCCTCTCAGTGTGGAAACAAGCCCTTCGGCCCAACAAGTCCACACTGAACCTCAGAGCATCCCATCCAGACCCCCCCCCAACAACCCACCTAACCTACACCTCCCTGAACATTACAGGCAATTTAGCATGGCCAATCTACCTAACCTGCACATCTTTGGACTGTGGGAGGAAAGCAGAGCACCCGGAGGAAACCCACACAGACATGGGGAGAATGTGCAAACTCCACACAGACAGATGCCTGAGGCTGGAATCGAACCTGGGTCCCTGGCGCTGTGAGGCAGCAGTGCTAACCACTGAGCCACCATGCCGCCGCCTTAAAGTACCCTGAGGAACTTCTGCAGGATGTCCTAGGACTGAGATGATTGACTGCCAAAAGCCAAAGTCACTTTCAAATAACAAAGAACAGAAAGAGAAGTATAGCACAGGAATAGGCCCTTCGGCCCTCCAAGCCTACCATTATCGCCTAACTAAAAAACATACCTTCTTCCCTTATTCGGTCCTTACCCCTCTGTTCTCTCCCTATTCAAGAAATCATCCAGATGCCTCTTAAATATCACTAATGTGCCTGCTTCCACCACCTCTTCTTCCTACCACTCTCTCGCACATCTCCCTTAAACTTTTCCCCTCTCATCATTGAGCCTGTGCCCCCTTGAAATTGAAACTTCAGCCCTGGGAAAGAGGCTCTGACTCTCCACCCTATCTATGCCTCTCATGATTTTGAAGACCTCCATCAGGTCTCCTCTCAGCCACCGTCTTTCCAGTGAAAACAATCTTAGGCTTTTTAACCCTTCCTCATAGCCAATGCCTTGAGACCAGGCAACATCCTGGTGAAGCTTCTCTGCACTCTCTCCAAAGCTTCCATGTCTTTCTGGTGGTGTAGTGACCAAAACTGCACACAATACTCCAAATGTGGCCTACCAAGGGTTTTATATAACTGCAACATGTTTTGACAATTCTTGTACTCCATGCCCTAGCCGATGAAAGTAAGCATGCCATATGCCTTCTTAATCACCTTGGCCACCTGTGTTGCTACTTTTAGGAACTGTGGACCTGCATGCCCACATCCATCTGTATATTAATTTTCCTACAGGTTCTGCCATTAAAGTATAGTTCACACCTAAATTTGATCTTCCAAATTACATCACCCCACATTTGTCTGGATTAAATTCCATCTGCTATTTCTGTGCCCAAGTCACCAATCTATCTATATCCTGTTGTATCCTTTCATAATCATTGACACTATCAGCGATTCCACTAATCTCCGTATCACCTGCAAACTTAATAATCAGACTCACATTTTCCTTCAGATCATTTATATATACTACAAACAACAGAGGACCTAAAACTGATCCCTGTGGAACACAAAGATAGCAAGAACTACAGATGTTGGAGTCAGAGTCAACTCAGTGTGGAGCTGGAGGAACAGAGCAGGTCAGGCAGCATCAGAGAAGCAGGACAGTAGATGTTTCAGGTCAGAACATCTGATGAAAGGTCCCAACCCAAAACGTCGACTCTCCTCCTCTGATGCTGCCTGATCTGCTGTGTTCCACCAGCTCCACACTGTATTGTTCTAGTGGAACACTACTAGTTACCAGTCTCCATTCTGAAAAACTGCCTTCCACCACTACCCTCTATTTTCTGTGACAAAGCCAGTTTTGTATCCATCTCGCAAGCCCATCCTGAATCCCCTGTGATTTTAGTTTCTGTACTAATCTGCCATGTGGGACTTTTTCAAATGCCTTACTAAAGTCTATATAAACTACATCTACAGCCCTTGCCTCATCAATTATCTTTGTCACCTCTTCAAAAAATTTCAGCCAGGTTGATGAGACATGACCTTACCAGTACAAAACCATGTCGCTAACTAGTCCATTTTCTTATAAATGCATATATATCTTGTCCTTCAGTATCTTCTCCAAGAGCTTCCCCACCACAGGCATTAGGCTCATTGGCCTATAATTTCCTGGATTATCCCTGCTCCCTTTCTTAAGTAAGGAAACAACATTAGCTAATCTCCAGTCCTCTGGAACCTCACCTGTGGTCAAAGAGGATGTGATGATATCTGCTAATGCCTCAGCTATTTCTTTCCATGCCTGTAGCAGTAACCTGGGATAGTCCCATCTGGCCCTGGGGACTCGTCTACCTTATTGCAATTTAGAATATCCATAAGTTCCTCTTTCAATATATTGACATTCTCTGAAGTATTCACACACTCATCCCTGACCTCAACATCAGTCATGCCCTTCTCCTTGTTGAATACTGATATAAAGTACACATTAGGGATCTCTCCCACTTCCTTTGGTTCCATCCATGACTTTCCTCCTTTGTACATGAGTGGGCCTATTCTTTCCCTTGCTGCCCGCTTTCTTATAATAAATCACAAAAAGTCTCGGGATTCTCCTTGATTCTGTTTGCTAAAGACATTCCATAGCCCCTTTTAGCCATCCTAATTCCGTGTTTAAGTTCCTTCCTAATTTCTCCACACTCCTCAGGGGTTTGTCAGTTTGTAGCTGCCTAGACCTATCGTATGCTTCCTTTTTCCATTTGACAAAGCTTACAATTTCCCTTGTCATCCATGATTTCTGAATCTTGCTATTCCTAACCTTCAGTTTTGCAGGGAAATGCATATTCTGCACTTTAATCAACTGGTGTGCAAAAGTCTGCTACATGTCAGATGTAGATTTGCCCTCAAATAACTGCTCTCAGTACACATTCCCCAGTTCCTGTCTAATTTGAGATGTAATTGGCCCTTGTCCAATTAAGCACCCTCACCGAAGGGCCACTCTTGTCCTTGTCCATGACTACTTGAAATCTTATGGAGTTATGGTCATTAAGCCCAAAATGCTCTCCTACTGAAACATTGATGACCTGTTCTGGCTCATTCCCTATGACCGAGTCTAGTATGGCCCCCTCTCTGGTCGGATTGTCAATGTACTGTCTCAAAGAGCCCTCCTTGTCGCATCTAACAAATTGCTCTCCATGCAAGCCCTTGGGTCTAAGGGAATCCCAGTCAATGAGAGGAAAGTTGAAGTCATCCACCACAATTACCCCACTTTTTTTATACCTTTCTAATATCTGACTGCACATCCGCTCCTCAGTTTCATGTGGGCTGTTGGGAGGTCGATAGAAAACTCCGAACATTGTGATTTCACCCTTCCTATTCCCGAGCTCCACAAATAATGCCTCACTGCAAAATTCCTTCGATGTATCGTCCCTCAACACAGCCGTAATGTGATCCCTAATCAGCAATGCAACTCCCCGCCCCTTTGCTTTCCTTTTCTATCCCATCTATAACGATATCCCGGAGTGTTAAGCTGTCAGTCCTGTCCCTCCTTTAACTATGTCTCCATATTGGCAATAACATCATAATTCCATGCAGTAATCCATGTTAGTTCATCTCTCTTGCCTGTTATTCTTCATGCATTAAAGTAAATGCACTCCAGACCTCTAGTCCCTTTGATCCCTGCGACTTCCCTCTGCCTGCTCTTACTCTGCGCTAGGAATATCTCAGTCTCCCTTTTGTTCCTGCACTTACTGGTCTGTTGTTCTGGTTCCCATCCCCCTGACACACTAGTTTATATCCTCCTGAAGAGCTCTAGCAAATCTCCCACCCAGGATGCTGGTGGCCCTCCAGCTCAGGTGCAACCCATCCTTCTTATACAGGTTCCACCTTCCCGAGAAGACATCCTAATGATCCATATTTCTGAAGCCCTCCCTCCTACAGCAGCTCTGCAGCCATGTGTTTAACAGTATGCTCTCTCTGTTCGTAGCCTCACTAACCCATGGCACGGGTAATAATCTTGAGACTATTACCCTGGCAGTGCTGTCTTTTAGCTCCCTTCCTAACTCCCTGAATTGTCCTCACAGGACCTCTTTCCTTTTCCTTCCTATGTCATTTGTGCCAATGTGGACAGTCTGTTTGTTTTTCTTCCATTTCAGCATGTCCTGTACCCACACAGACACATCCAGGACCCTGGCACTAGGAAGGCAACACACCATGCTCGAGTCTCATTCATAGTGACAGAAATGCCTGTCCATGCCCCTGCCTATTGAGTCAGGAACTACTATCGCTTGCCTGGACTTTGCCCCACCCTACTCTACAGCAGAACCAGTTGCAGTGCCACAGGCCGGGCTGCTGCTTGGACTATCGCCTGAGAAGCTATCCCCCCCTACAGTAGTCAAAACAGTACACCTATTTGAGAGGGGAATAGCCGCTGGAGATTCCTGCACTACCTGCCTGTCTGCCTCTCCTGGTGGTCACCCATGTATCTGGCTGGACTTGTGGTGTGACCACCTCCCTAAAACTAATGTCATTGCTCTCTCTGCCCCCTGTATGCACCACAGTGTGTTCAGCTACTTCTCCAACAGAACCATGCGGTCTGTGAGGAGCTGCAGCTGGTCACACTTCCTGCTGACATAGCTGTCAGGGACACTAGGCTGCTCCCCGATTTCCCACATCTGGCTGGAGGAGCATACCTTTCTGTTTCGCAAGACCTGTGTGCATGCATCTGATGCACATACATAAAACCCAGGCTATCATACTCAACAAATGGTGATTGTTGTGGTTCAAGTTAAAAATGTTGGGGAGCAGCACAGTTGCTCTTTCTCACCACAACTGGCACCCATAGTGCCAAACATTTGTGCAAATTGGAACCGACATCTCTGACCAAATACAGATGCTCTTGTTTATTTTGACGAATCAAAGAATGAGTGAAGCCATTCAATTTGACTACAATCATTTGGGATTTGCTCAAACTCAAATTTGACGATCTGTTTTAGAAAAGATGTAATGTTTACTTAAAGTTATTGCTCTTTCTTTTAGTCTTAACATTTTTCTTAAACTTCATTCAAATTCAATGTTCTGTTTGTAATCTTCAGGGAATGTGCTGCTGCTGCTGGAATTCAGTTATTCTCTTACTGTTATAAAATTTTGTTGGGCAGCTAAAGCCTGAAACATAGACAAGTGTCATATTATCACACTATCTTTCAAAGTCAAGGCAAATTACATTAGAGTATGTGATAAAACCAAAATGAATAGTGTTCTGTTCAACCACTGAGCATCCTCCAAATTTAGTTTGTCACCTTGAGATGCAAGCACCCACACCAGTCTGTGGGGAATAAAGGGCAGGAGTGCAAGAGTTGTTGTTGATTTCAAGTTCATAACAAACTTTTGGGTAAAAGAGAGAAAATGCATTAAAAGCTGCAAATTGAATTATCACTGTTCTGTCAAACTACACTTTGGTGGTGGCAGGAATAAAATGTTAATTTGTGGTCTGATTGGGTACACTGCTGGCAATTTCTGAACTGTTGGCCAGAGCTGGCTGGCATCTGGAGGTAGTTTGCCAGAAGCTGGCTTGTAGGATGAGCCTGTGAGGCCCACTTCCTTGGAGCTACAGCCATTAGAAGGCCACAGCTGCTGCTATTGCCATTTCGCAGAGGGGTTTACTTACCACAAGGGTTGTCTCACAGCTGGGGCTACCATTTATTTACTTAAATTCTCACACTTTTTTGAGAAAGCATTTCAGTTAGAGGTGCTTTTTGTGTTCTCCACCTCTGACATTGCATCTCCCACCTCTGCCAGTTGGGCTGCTATCCTTCATAGGTTGCCAACCTTTTGACTGGGCCTGCAGCTTCAAAGATCCATCCATCACCCTCGATTTGTTGGCAGACCTAAAGAAGACCTTTTCATTGACTGCCTCGGACGAAATCTCCTCAGTGGGGGAATTGACTTCACAGCAGGGTCATGAACTGAAAAATAATCTCAACACACACCCATTGTTTAAGAGCAAAATAATATACCGTGTGAGAGCTATGTTTCCGTGTGTAAGCTTTAGAGAGCAGCATTATCATAAAAGGATTTGTTCAGAATGAAAATGAGTTGTGATATTTTTAACGATTGTGGTTTTAATAGTGCGCATTTGCCTAACACCTTTTTAGAATTTATATTACCATATTTTTGAAAGCTGTTCACTGAGGTGTAATAATTATTAGATTTTATATACAATGGACTTTAGGATGTTTGTTTTTTTTCTTGCTTTTCTCCTTCCTGTTGTCACCTCATGCTTCACAGATGGCTAAGTATCAGTGCCCTGAAAATACAAATCTATTCCTCAACAATCCTCTTCAAACCTTTCACAGATGGTAGTGCGCAGATGAATCCCTATAACACAGAATGTTTTTAAATATAAATTTATTTTAAATTGGTCACATTGCACATATTTTTATGTTTCTTCCTTGCTTGTGATATTTGCTTCTATTGACTGCTCGGTCTTGAGCCAGGATTGTGCCATTTTGAGGTATCAAATTGTGCCATTTCACAATTGTCTTTGCTGTTCTGTGATTATCTACAATAAGACCTATTGAATACATTAGCATATTAACTTGTTCATCCTTGGATTTATTTGTTAATTTTAAATAATCCTGAATCTTAGAACATCTTGGAGAAGATATTTTATCTTGTATTCTGCACCGTTCATCCCTAACTTTGAATCTTTGTGGAAATATTATACCTCCTACTATTTCTCCTGAATGTACTTCTAATTCCTATTATGGTGAAGTTGTTTTAAATCTGTAGCATTTAAAAGCTCCTTGTAATCTGCTGCCTCTTCAGCTGTCATTTCTGCATTCATCGAAGCTATTTTAAACCATAATGTTTGTTAGGCTCTGCACAGCTGCAAGGTTGATAACTTCTCTTTGCAAACTTTCTATGACAGTAATATTACATTAATTCCTCAATGGAGTTTTCAATTTTGTTAAATAGCTGTGTTGTTGTGATTTACTGCTCTCAAGGTTTTAAATTCTGTTCCACTGCAATACAGCTTTTCTGTACTGCATGCTGGTTTTTTCCTACCTATTTAATGAAATAAAAGGTAACTTTGTGCATTTTCAGGGTTTTCCCGCCTTTGGCAGCCAAGATGGATGTTTTTCTAGCCTTTCCCAGGCAAAATAAACATTTTCTTTTCTGGTCATCTTTCCATCGACACCACAGTTTCATTAATAATAATAAATTATGACCAAGCAGACAAAGTCCATGTCCCATGAATGAATTAGAAAACAAATTAGTCCTGATCGGTGAAACCTTAACTTTCTTTTGACTTTTCTTCCTCTGCGAGACACTTTGCCAAAATTACCCTAAATTTTGCTCTTTGACATCTTAAATAAATTCTGAAGCTTTACCAATTCTATCAAATACAACCTAAACTACCTTTCTGGTCCTTTCATTATCCAACACAGCTCTGATCAGCGGAGTCTACACACAATGGCAGCAATGCTCAATTTTGAGAGTTACAAACTATCTTTTCTTTTTCCTTGTCTTCTCTTTCAGGATCTTGTACCATTTTGGTGAAGTTTTTTTTATTTAGGGCTATTTAAATTTCCTCCTGAAGCCTTCTCTTGCTTCTTTTGAGAGCCTTCTTTCCTAAGGCTCTTGACTTGTCCTCAGAGTAACTGGCTTTTTCTCTTTCCTAAGCCCACACTCCTCTACCTGTGCCTCATACCAGGTTACTGCTGGAGGTTTGTCTTTGGAGTGTTGTTGGTCCCCCGGCTCTTTTTATGTTTTAACTGGTGGCTGCCTGTCTGTATCATCTTAATGTAATAATGCTTTTAAAGGGCAGATTCACTTTCCTCCAAAATATGTTTTCTTCGGTGTAAAATAGATTCTGTCACTCCACTGCTAATCACCATGTTGCATTCTGGTTTGCGTATCTCACTGTCACCAATTTTCATTTCTCTATGTTGAGTGTACAGCCTTTCTAATTATAATCATAGATGATAGATCAGTGGTGAGTCTAAACAGAGATGCACTTGACTTAAGTGACGTAGCAGTGTATTGCATAATAATAGACACTGGTTATGCTATCTTGCTAGGTACAATTATTTGGGACTATCGGGAGCTGTGCAGAATGCCTACTCCTTGAGGGAACTTAGAACCATGGAGCCATGCAGCACAGAAGCAGAAGCAGAACCATCGGTCCAAGTCGTCCACAGTGACCAGATATCCTATATAAATCTAGTCCCCTTTACCAGAATTTGGCGCATATCCTTCTAAACCCTTCCTATTCATATAGCCATCGAGATGACTTTTAAATGTTGTAATTGTATTTCCTCTGTTGTACACCACTTCCTCTGGAAGCTCATTTCATATGCACCACCGTCTGCGTGCAAATGTTGTTCCTTACCTTTTATATCTTTCCCCTCTCACCTTAAACCTATGCCATCGAGTTTTGGACACCCCACCCTGGCAAAAAGACCTTGCTTATTTACACAATCCATGTGCCTCAAGATTTTATAAACCTCTATAAGGTCACCTCTTAACCTCCGAAGCTCCAGGGAAAATAGCTCCAGTCTATTCAATCTCTCCCTATAGCTCAAACTCTCCAACCCTGGTTGGAAATCTTTTCTGAACTCTTTCCGGTTTCACAACATCCTTCTTATAGGAGTGAGACCAGAACTGCACGCAATATTTAAAAATTGGCCGAACCAATATTCTGTACAGCCACAACATGACCTTCCAACTCTATACTCAACGCACTGACTAATAAAGGCAAGCATACCAAATGTCTTCTTCACTATCCTGTCTACCTGCGATTCTACTTTCAAGGAACTATGAACTCCAAGGTCTCTTTGTTCAGCCACACTCCTCAGGACTTTACCATTAAGTGTACGAGTCCTGCTATGATTTGCCTTTCCAAAATGCAACACCTCACATTTCTCAACTGCCTCTACCCAATGACTGTGATAGTATCAGATTGAATGAAGCTTAATACAACATGAATATTAACTCCTTTAGAAACATTACCTTATACAACATCAGTCTTGATCATTCAGCCAGAATGAACAGTTTTCTCCAGCAACTTTGTCCAGACACCTCATGATTTTGAATATACCTTATTTGTTGAGTATTTTCTGCAGTAGCAGACTGAATGCTCAACCACTAATTTGGCATTTTTATATTTGTGGAGTTTGATGTTAAGTAGGAATAAGCAGGCATGTAATTTGCGAAGTATGAATATTTTACTGTCAGAAAATAATTAGTTTTAACATTAATCTAAATTATCTTGAGATCACATCTTTTACCGTCAATCATCAGCGAAAATTTAAGTGTTGTTGGCTTAATCCTCAATTTGTGAAGACCATCCAATTTATGTCAATCTATTCAGAGATATTTTCACTTACTGGTGAATGAGATAAGATATGTCTTTTCAATTCATTTGTTAGTCTTAACTCAGCAATCACCCTCAATAAAGTGATATAAATGTTCATTTTTAAAAAAAGTTCTGTTAAACCCCTTTTAAGTACATGGTTTAAGCATTCTTAGATGGTAAAGGCACCTGATAAATTGATCAGTCTCAAATGAATACCAAATCTTTTCTTAAAGCAATGCAGATGCTGATTCCTAAAGTACATCTTTTCAAAAGAAATAAAATTAATTTTCACAACATATGCTTTCAGGAAACAAAATCTCTTGTTTGATAGTATTATATTTTGAGGTAGTGTTACCAGGAAAGCTGATATTCTGTACACTTTCTAAATGGTGCATGCAACATGTAGATAAATCTGACTGGGTGACTTCACAGCACAAATTTCTCTGTTTCACCTTTGGGCAATTGATTTAAGAAAGGTTCAGTTTGTCTCTATTTTGCCTGTGAGGTCTCTTTCATACTCTTCTGTGTTTACTGTTGCCTAGGGAGGTTCACTAGTCCCAAAGGCAGGGACATGAAAATCAATTGCCTTGAGCATGCACAAAATGTTTTCTGGTGGTTCTGTTTTCCACTTCCGCTAGAAGAGATCGCAGTCTATTTTACAGTTAGCCATGTGATTTTGCTTTGATTTAAAATATCGACAAAACATTTTTCTGACAGGTGATTTACATGATATCATCTGACTCTGATCTAGCTGATACTGAGTTGCTTGTTGGAGTATTTATGAAGTATAACCCCATATTAATGAAAGTAGAAAAGTTTCTTTATAAGGAAGATGATTTAAATTTAATCATTCACCAGATATGGGTATCAATGGCAAGGCCACCATCCTAACTGCCCTTGAGAACATGACGATGAGTTGCATTCTTGACTGCTGCAGTCCATGTGGCATAAGTGAATGATTGAATAAATTATTTATTGTCACGTGTATTTTATAGAGAAAAACACAGTAAAATACAGTGAAAAGATGTTCCACTGTCTCCATAATTTGGCACCATTTTGAATAGTTTTAAGAATAAGAAATACATAGAAAGATATAGCTTAAAGAGAGTGCATCAGTCCCCAGCCAGCTCATTAACAATGAGGCTTGTACAACCATCCCTCTTCCACTGCCTTGCCTTTATCTACACTGGACTCAAGCAATGTTGAAGCCACCAGTCTTCAGGCATCATCTTTGGCCACTGGACCAATTCTCCTCCTCCACTGCCTCACCACCTACTGTGCCGAACACACCAATGCCAGAGTTGCATCTCTCACCACTGGGCCCGCCTTGTTGATGTCCTCATGACGTCTTTCCAACTCTGCTTCGCCACCGCCAGTGCCAGGCCCAACCAATGACAAAGTCGTCGATCCTTGGGTACCATCTTCCGCCGCTGGGCCTACCTCATCAACACTGCCCTGGCATTTTACCAGCTGCTGATTCTGATGCAGGTCCTGGAAAAGTAAATAGCGACTCACTAGCCACAGCCACAAGGTTTGCACTGGACCCACTCAAGTCTGCTCTGGGCTCATTCACCATGACCATGAGGTCTGTGCTGGGGTTCCTCACTGTCGCTGATGCTGCCTGAGCTCAGGCTGACAGGTAAGTAAAAGAAAAAGGAAGACAAAAGAAAAGCAGTTGGAGCAGACGAGCCCCAGCTCAGGAGCCCTACTCCCCTGCCAACTTGATGATGAACCCAGTGCTGTCAGAGAGGGAATTTTATGATTGTTCCCTCAGTGACAACAAAGATATGGTAATATAGTTTTTAGACAGAATGGTGAGTGATTTGGAGGAGGACTCCAAGTGGTGGTTTCCCATGCATCTGGTGCCCTTCGCCTTTTAGCTGATCAAGGTTGTGGGTTTGGAAGGTGCTGTCTGAGTAGTCTTGGTGAGGTGTTGCAGCACATCCTGTAGATGATTCACAGTACTGCCACTGTGCATTGTCTCTCTCTGTCATCAATGTTGAAAGGATGAATGAGGTGCCAATCAAATAGCCAGCTTTAAGTGCTGTGAGAGCTGCACTCTTTGAGGCAATTTGTCAACAAATGCATTGAGTCTGAATCAAAAATTATTATACAAAGCAAATATCATTGTATTTGCATAGCCTAGCTGTCTGGATCTACCTACTGTGTGGGGATGATTTCCTTTTTAAATTAAGTTTCGATGGCAGAAAGTGCTGTGATTAGATTATGTTCAAGACTTACCTTCTAGGTCTCTGTTGGATTTGTGACAATATGGCTGGAATTTATTTGTGTTGTACAGATATTCATAAACCTTTAAATGCAGTGGGGATAATATTTCTTTCACCCATTGAAATCCTCTGAAATGCCATGAAATTTAAGAATATGGAAGTAAAGGGAATATGAGCAGGAATTGACCATTCAAAGGTATGCCATTAGAGGGTAAGGTCTTGGTGAATTTCTGACCTCTGCTTCAATCTGCAACCTGATATCTGTATGTAACCATTCCCTATAATCTAAAAATCTATTGAGCTGAGCCTTAACCTACGCAACGATAGAGGGACACCCAAACTTCACGTATGGGAAATTCCGAAGATCCAAGAGCTTCTGAGTGACACGTTTTACTCAGCTTACTTCTAAATGACCGATTCCTTGGATAACCTGAGACTATGAGCTTTGATTTTAGACTGTTCTGTTCAAAGAAACAGTCTGTCAGTACCTGTCCCCACCATCTCTACAAGGCCCCAGTTTGGACCTCCTGAAAAATAGATGGACAGACCCCCGGGACTGCATTCAGTCCTGTGACCAACTGCAATGAGTGGCTACTGACCTAATTGATCCAGATCGCTGACCTTTATCTTTGTATCTCCCTGAATGATGATACGTGATTCCCCTAACTGCTTGGGCTGACCCTGCAGGACTAAACACTGAACACCCGCAGACTGGACTGGGACAGATCCCCTGAACAGGAATGTCGAATGTGTACGGCTTAAAATGTTGAAGCCCCTGGACTTGTGTGGGCTGTGCTGCTGACTGAGAGTAGGGGCACACCCTGACATGCAGTGCCCTCCCTTGACCAGTCTGAGAACCAGCACCCACCCAGTTTCCGACATGGCCATTTAGTTGAATACACAATGCAGTGTGTTCGTTGTACAGGCAGCCGGTTCATGCTGTAAGTTTTAGATTGACATCTCAGCTTGCTATCCATCAAGATGTCCTGCAACTGAACCCCCACTGACAAGCCAAACAAGCAGCCTGTTTGTGAGACTGCACTAAAGAGCACATCAAAATGGCAGAAGTGACAGCATTTGGCTCTGCCTGAAGTGCCAATGCACTAACAGGCAAGGCAATGCAAGGCACAGATTGGTTGAGCATACCAGTAAGTGCATCACTCTTTGCTCTAGTGCCCTGCATCTGCTAATGGCCGTTTCTTCCATGTCTTGCAAAATTGATTGAAAGCTGGGCATTTCCTTGCTGCATGCAGAAAACCTTACTTTCCACGTATATTTATGTGTTCTAGTGATTCTGTCAATTGTCACTTTTGCACTTTGGAGCTGTAAGCATCACTGACTTTTGAGGTTTGGCTTGTATTTAGGTCCATCTTTCAGCAGCTCCTCGACACTACAGGTTTTGAGCTTCAAGACAAAGCTCTTTCCCTTGTGCACGAGCGTCAGTGACTGTGGTGACGTACTGGCAGCTTGAGAAATAGCTTGGCTGCAGATCCTTGGATTCAGGAACCAAAGACCTCATAACTGGCTTCAACAGCCACGACTAGTTCTTAATTCTCTAAGATCCAAACAGTTACTTTCAATATTGTCCTAAAGGAGGCCAGAAAGGCACGGGATCAGAATATCAATTTTTGGGTCTTCCCTACTGCTTTGCTACTGAAACCATCTCCAGCAGGCTGAGAAAATTCTGTCGAAAGTAGCTTTAAAGTGTAATAGATAGTTTAAGTAAGGGGCAAGGAGGTGGCAGATGAAGTATAATGCAGTGGAATGTGAAGTTATTCATCTACTAGAAAGAACAGAAAAATATAATACTTTGAAATGATATAAAACTATTAAGTATTACTGTAGAAACAGTCTGAGTGTCCTTGTGCAAAAAACAGTGAAAGTTGACAAATATTTACGGCAAGTATTTAAAGTGGTACGTTAGCACTTACTGCAACAGAGAACAAGCAAGACTTGCTGCAACTGTGCAGGCCTTTGTTGAGATCACATCCACAGCCATTTGTGCAATTTTGGTCTCCATATCTCAGGAAGGATAAATGTCCCTTAGAGGGTGTGCAAAATAGTCTCACCTGATTGATTTCTGGGATGAAAGTGTACAGTGAAAAAAATGGGTCGTCATTATTTAGAAGCTGAGAAAAATGTGAAATAATCTCTTTGAAACATAAAAGATTCTGTGAAGGTTTGGTTTGGTAGATACCGAGAGGTTGTTTTTCCCCATTAATGAATCAATCCAAAGATAGGAGGGTTACCATTTTAAACTGAAAAAAGGAGAAACAACTTCACACATAGCATTGTAAATATTTGGAATTCTCTATCCTAGTGAACTGTGGATGTTCTCTGTTCAAGGTTGATATTACCACTAAGAGAATCAGGTTGTGTGGGAATAGTGCAGGGAAGTTGGGTGATGGACATGATTATATTGAATGAAAGAGCAGGCTCTGGGGACTAGGTGACATTCTTCAGCTCTTTTTTCTGATGTTCTTATGTGTTTGTGTCAACCTGTTGGATAAGAAGAAAGTCACCGATAAACATACAATGGGTGTCAAGTGGTAAAATAAGTGGCCCTATTTTCTGGTGCAGCATATATCTATGTACAGATGAGTAGCAGATCAGATGATTGTTCAGAATATTAAAAAAGGCGGAGAATGAGTAAAATGTTAGTCAGGAAAAAGAAATGGGTGGAAGCTAGCTCGGAATGTAAAAATGAGCAGCAAGAGTTTCTGCAGGTATTTACAAAGGAAAAGAATAAGTAAAGTTAGAGTTGCTCCTCAGTTGAGTGAGTAGGGAGTTAATAAGGAAGTGGTAGATGAAATGACAAATATTTTGCTTTTGTCTTCATTATAGAGGATATTAAAAAAACCCCATAAATCAGGAGGTGGAATGGAAAGAGGAAATTGGCGAAAGTACAATTTGCAGGGAAGCAAACTGATGGAGCTCAGGACTTGTAACTCTCCAAGTCATAGAATGCCCACAGTGTGCAAACTGGCCATTTGGCCACGCCAAGCCTCCGAAGAGAATTCCAACCAGACCCATCCTCCTTCCTTATCCCTGTAACCCTGCATTTCTCATAGCTAATGTACCTAACTTACACATCCCTGAGCACAATGGGCAATCCACCTAAATTACACATCTTTGGACTATGGGAGGAAGCCAGAGCGCACTCAGAAATGGGAAGAACATGCAAACTCCACACAGACAGTCAGCTGAGGTTGGAATTGAACCTGGATCTCTAGTGCTATAAGACAGCAATGCTAACCACTGAGTCACTGTGCCACCCCAAGTCCTGATGGGCTTCACGCTAAGGACTTAAAAGAGAGAGCTAATGATGTTGTAGATGTTGATGTTAATATCTCAAAATTCCCTAGATTCAGGAACGGTTCCTTCAGATTGGAAAGTAACAAATATAATCCCTCTGTTTAAGAAGGGAGGGAGGTAGAGAACAGATAAACATAAATCAATTAGCTTGATCTCTATCATGGGAAGGGTATTATAATTGATAAAAAGATTTCATCTATGCACTCGGAAATGCTCTGGTTAATCAGGAATAGTCAGCGTGGTTTCATCGAAGGGAAATCATATCTAGCCAGTTATTTGAGTGGTTTGAAGGATTAACATGCTCTGTGGATTAAAGAGTGCCTTAGATATACTATGTTTGAATTTCCAGGAGACATTTGATAAGGTGCCAAAACTAGCATTGTTGTAGAAAATAAAATCTCATGCTATGGGGATAATTTGTCCACATAGATAGAAGATTGATTAGCTGGCAGAAAACAGACAGTATGCATAAATGGATCTTTCTATGATGGGTAGGATGTGATAAGTAAAGTCCTGCAGAAGGTCTATGCTCGGGCTTCAAATTTTCACAACATACATTGATGACTTAAGTGAGGGAAGCAAAGGCATGGTAGCTATATTTGCATTTGACACCAAAATAGATTGCAAAATGTGTTGTGAAGAAAACATAAGGAAGTTGTAGGCAGTATATATAAGATGAGTGAGCCAGCAAAAATCTGCCAGATGGAGTATAGTGTCTTATGAATATAGCTTGATCATATGGACTTGTTTCTATTTGAGTTTAGAAAGTTGAGGTGTGACTTGACTAAACTGGATAAGATCCTGAATAGTCTTGACAAAGCAGATGTGGAAAGAAAGTTTCCTCTTGTGGGTGAGTCAGAACTGACTTTTAAAAAAGGGGTAACCCTTTCAGGAAGACATGAGGGGAATTTTCTTCTCTCAAAGGATTGTGTGATTTTTGGAATCCTCTGCCTCAAAGTTGGGGAAGCTGGTCGTCGTTATCGATGTGAGGGGATTGATGAATCATAAAGTGGGAAGATCATCTCAGCTGAGACTCAGAAAGGATTACTAAAGCTTCCTTCTTGTTGATCTGTGTTGAGAATCAAGTATAATGCACTGTGAGTCTTATTTTCATGCAATTATAAGGTTAAAGATCCTTCTCTGCAATGAAATTATATTGTGTACAGTGTTAAGTTCACAGTAATTGACAATTTTTAAGAGAAGGTGGATAGTTTGCTGTAAGGCAGAGTAATTAAATGTTATTGGGGATGGATGGGAATGTGGAATTCGAAACACAAACAGATCAGCCATAATTTTATTGAATGGCAGTGCAGACTCATGGGGGCTGAGTGGCTTATATCTGCTTCTATTTCACATGTGCATACTCATATAATCTAACTCACCTCACCACCCAAAAGCTGTTCATAATTCACACAAGATGCCAAATGTTAGCTTGAGCATCCTGTTGATATTTCACCCCATTCTTATTTGACTGGCACTTTCTTTGTGTTCAGTATTAGAGAATGGATAAATGCAAGAAAGTAAAAGATGTTTAAGAAATTCAGTATCAAAATACTGCATTGTTTCAAGCTAAAATTTCCTGATGTAGACTCGTGGAGTGAAACAGCACAGAATCAGACCCTTTGGTTCAATCACTGACAAGACATCCCAATTTGATCTAATCCCAGCAGGCCAAGCAGCATCAGAGGAGCAGGAAAGCTGACATTTTGGGTCTTGACCCTTCTTCAGAAATGGGGGAGTGTCCAGGCCC
>JAHRHZ010000224.1:5665-23543 GCA_024137785.1 Ginglymostoma cirratum
CACACCCACACCCACACCCACACCCACACCCACACCCACACCCACACATGGCTTATTTCATTCTAATTTAGAAGAATGATGGGGAACATGACTGAACAGACAGTAATAAGTTCCTGATAACAAGAGAAGATGTGGTCGGTCCATAACATTTTCGTATGAAGAGGAAATATCATGATCCGCCTGCAATGACTAGACCAATGTGAAAATGTGGAATAACACAGATATCACATTCTTGCCTAACACAATAAAGAGGGATTAAAACTGTTTTTCTTCTCTCTCTATTAATCATCTTTATGCAGACATGACAAGAAAACCTTGGTATCATTGAAAGCATGAGTGCCGCTGATGAAAATGATTTTCAAGGTTCGTTCTAACTACTGAAAGCATTGGAAGAACTAAAGTCTGTTATTTTGTAAACCTCATGGGCTCAGAGAAAATGTATCAAACCTTGCCACCAGTGGTGTTGTATATCTACCAGCCTTTAACTGTATTGTAAATGCCCACACAGTCCGATTGGGAAATGGGAATATTATATGCTACTGACTTGAGAAGATAGTATATTCATAATATTAGAATTCAGAAACTGTTACTACTACTTAATTCATATTGACGTTTCAAGATTATTAAGGTCTTGCTGTTCACCATGATTTATCATATTTTTTGCTTCCTCATGGGATTAGTAATTCTCTTGACGATGATACATTCCCTACAACTAATAGCACATTTTGTTTTTAGTATTGTCAGATATTTGTAAAAGTTTCATATTAATCAAGAGGAAACGTTTAGCAAAAGAAGAAGCACGATTTTCATGTTTCCTTTAATGACAGATTGTGGTATGTTAAAGTCATGACTGTGATTCCTGTAGGGATTGTTACAACACATTCGAAAAATAACTGTTGAAATTAACACGGTTAATGCAATATTTTTTGTCAGATTTGCAGAGTGTTTAAAATGATTAGATATCAAAAAAGGCAAAATCTGCCTTTACCTCCGCAGCAGACTGCAACAAGAAGGCACAGCACAGCCAGACACACTAGTCACCGTATCGTACAACAGGGACATATCAGAGATGCCCACAAGACTACTCAGATCCCTAGGTATCAGAGTAGCCCACAAACCAACAACCAAAGTGGGACAGCTAATGACGAATTTAAACGACCCCACACTCACAACCAACAAAACTAATGTATTACACAAAATACCATGCAAGGACAGTGAGAAACATTATATACGACAAAGTGGAAGAAAAGATGCCAATAAGGATACACCAATATAACTGGCCACCAAGAGACAAGACCAATTCTCACTGGTCTCTATATGCAGGGACAAAGAAGGACGCGAATTCTACTGGGACATGCTGTGGAATTCCTGGAGCCCTGCTATTCCAACTGGAACTCTGTCGACAAACACATTGAACTGGAACTGATATACAAACCACTGAAGAAAAAAAAACGTAAGTGATACTAACCACCTCAGCAAACCGAGGTGTATAAATAACAAACGGGACGGAACACCGATGCTTCACTGGAGGTGCACTGACTATGTTACCAGGCAGGGTGTGAAAACATCTCCCATCAAACACACCAGCTCTGTGGGCAAGTATGCAACTTCATTCACAACCTGAGATACAAATCTTCTCAAAAACTGTAAAATAGTACCTCAGCAAATAAGTAAAACCATTCAAATCACAAACAAAGGCTGATCATGCGATTGTGAGATTAAGCTAACGTCGGAAAAGTGAATCAACGGCACGCGGGATAAGCAAAATGTTTCAATCCAATTGCCTTTCGTGAGGCAGGATAATATTCTGATATAACTGATATAACTGATACCATGTATATTCAGATTACAATTTTTAACTCAATGGACACTTCAAATGTCTTTATCTGAGATTATGAGCCGAATATTCCAGGATACGTATCATTTGGAGAAGGGAAACAGAATAGCATTGAACAAGGAGTAGACCTGGCAGAGAACGATGACAGAGATAGTAGGAACTGCAGATGCTGGAGAATCTGGGATAACAAGGTGTAGAGCTGCATGAACACAGCAGGCCAAGCAGCATCAGGAGAGCAGGAAGGCTGACTTTTCGGGCCTAGACCCTTCTTCTGAAAGCCCGAAACGCCAGCCTTCCTGCTCCTCTGATGCTGCTTGGCCTGCTGTGTTCATTCAGCTCGACACCTTGTTATTTCAGAGAAAGATAAATCTCGTGGGAAAGGATTCGGGGCTCAGAGGGTAAGAGAATGAAAGTGGTGTCAAATAATAGAGGGCCAGAAAACACTCGTGGCCGTGTTCTGTAATTCCTGTCCACCTATCATCAGTTGATACAGTTCGACAGAGTGATAAACAATGAAGTATTGTCAGAGAGGAAACAAACATAACATTTGTGCAGGATTTGATCTGCATAACATTTGACCGAATTTATTTAACAAAAGTGATCTGGAAGAGGACCTCTAAAATTTTATCTACTCAGAGAGTTTTATGATGTGGCACATTGTGAAATTACCTTGGGAGAAGTCTATTTTTAATTCAGTGTTTTGCAATGACAGGCCTTCTTTGTCATCTGAGAGGCAAAGATCCGTAAAGAATAAACCATCCAAACAAAAAAGAATACAACATATCAACCTACAAACAGATGTAAGTGAAGTTGTAGGTCCTTTATAATATGCACCGTCACTCAATATTGTAATGGCTGCTCTGTTTCATAATCTTGAATAATATAAAAACGAGGCAAGAACTACCTTAACATGAAAACTTGTAGCAAGATGTAAGGGTTTAAAGCAGGAACAACACACACACACAAACCCACACACACTAGGGGCAGAATTATAGAGAACGATTGCGCACACACATAATCACAAATGTCTGGGAGCAGGTGTAAAGAACTACCACATCGATTACACCACCCACTCCGTCACTGTTAAGGCCAGTTTTCAGTTAATAATGAGTTAACTAGCTATGTAGAGAGGACAAATTGCAAGTCTGCCTCTGAACTAAGAGATAGCTGAAGACCAGGATACATCGAGATGCACAGGACTTCCAAACATAACGTGGGGCCCACGCATGATTCCAAGGAGCAGCTCGAAAACCAGTTGGTAGCAGTCGACAAACCTTCAGTGGAGACGTAGGGCGCGAGCTGGCGTAACTCACCGTCAACAATCCTGAGGTCCAGTATCAGCCTTCCACCTTTTGGCCAATCAGGGCGTTACATGTATTTCATTGGGGCTCAATCGAGATAAATGCGAGGGAATGCAGTTGCGCCGGAAAAACAAGGTAGGAAAACACAAGATGACTAGTAGGGCGCTTGGGAACACCAAAGACCAGAGGGTCATTTCTAAGCATGTACACCAGACCCTTAAGGCATCAGAGCAGATAGACAAAGTGGTTAATAAGACATATAGTATACTTGCCTTCGTTAATCAAAGCCAGATTTAAAGAGCAGGTATATTATGCTGGAGCTGTCGAAAATGTTTGTTAGACCATAGCTAGAGTATTGTGTGCAGTTTTGAAATCCACCTGCAACTTGCCCTCCAAGCATCTCACCATTCCTTCTTGGAAGTATTATCATCATTTTCTCGCTGTCATTGGATCAAAACCCTGGAATTCTCTCTTAAACACATTGTGGGTCTACCTACAAAACATGGACTGTCCAAGACGACAGCTCACTACCACCTTCTCAAGCTGCCCACTAGGAGCAGGCAATCAATGCTTGTCAGCCAGGGACCCCCATGTCACACAACAAAATTAAAAACAAAATGGCCTGTGTTCCTTCGTTTAAAATAATCGGGGATAAAATAGCATCAGTAATGCAGAAAGTAACGATCTTTTTGAATGTCTTGTTACAAAGTAGATCCCACACATTATTCAGCAGAGATTGAAGTTTAAGCTCAGGATGTCAAAAGCGACGTGGATTCACTTCAATTTTGTTTGTGTTACAACCTTGCTTGTTCAATGAAGTTAAAACGTTGTAGAAGTTGACATGGACAACTTTCATAAGCGTGGCACAGCTGATTGTCTCCTGACGCGGTTTCTAATTTGGCTTGCTTCCACATTACTCTTGCCTTCCCTGATACACTTTAATTGTTTCTCTCTTATTATGCGGTGGATAATTTCGAAGTTTGCAAAAAGTCATAAAACTGCAGTAGGACCGAAGCACTTTGATCAAGTGAAGAAGCAAGCAGCAGAAGTTTGTTTTATTTTGATTTATTGTTCCATGAACTGAGATACAGTGAAAAGAGTTGTTTTGTGTGCGATACAGGCACGAGGTATGATAAAACGTTTATCATGGTAGCAGAAATGAGTGCAGATACAATTTTACAGCTGCTGACAACGTGTACACACACACACAGACACACACACACACACAGACACAGACACAGACACACACACACACACACACACACACACGGGAAACACACACAGATCAACATTTACTTTTGAGAGGCTGGTTCGAAATTCTGATATCAGCTGGGAATAAGTTGTTCTTGAATCTGTTCGTATATTCAAAGCTGTATATTGAAACCTTCTGCACGATGGAAGACGGTGGAAGAGTGTATAGCTAGGCTGGGAGGGGTCTGTGCTGATTTTGTTTTTTGAATGTGGAAGTGTGCGAGTTGATATGATTTCGTACAATGTACGTGGAGAGACAATGTATAGTAAAGGCCCCAGACCCGAAATGTCAGCTTTCCTGCTCTTCTGATGCTGCCTGGCCAGCTGTGTTCGCCCAGCTCTACACTTTGTTATCTCAGACTCCAGCATCGGCAGTTCCTACTGTCCCTGTATAATAATGCTGACTGTTCTAAAATTGCAGGAACAGAGAAACGTGGGCATACTTGTGCATAAGTCATTAAAAGTGGCAGAAAGAGATAGAAAAAGATGAATTAATAGCGAACAGATTATGATCAACTTATTCAAGGTTTTAGTTTTGCCTTAGCTGGAGACACTTCTGGGCATCATCGATTTATGAAGGATGTGAATAGACCGGAAATAATGCAGAAGTGAGTTGCAAGAATGGTTCTAGGGATGAGAAGCATCAGTGCAAGAATAGGCGACACTGTAGTCGCAGAAGCGAACCAGGCTAAGAGGAGTTTAATTAGACACTTCAAAATAATGATGAACATCGCCAGAACAGACAGAGAAAAAGCATATCCATACAAAAATGGATCGAGAGCTGGGAGAAGTTGGGACAGATTTGGAAAAGAGAGTTGAAAGGAGGTGAAGAATAAACAAGAACATTTTTCAGATTGTGCATAGGTAGAGCATAGAAAGCTCTGTCTGGGAGTGTGGTCAATGCAGCGTCAATGGAAGCATTCAAGAGGGCATGAGATGATTTGTTCTATTATAAGCAGTGTCCAGGTTTAAAGGGAAGAAGCCACCGAACTGGAAACAGGACAAAATGCTCAGAGAGCAGAATAAGTTAGAAGTGGTACGTTTCACTCCAATGTACAATGGAAGAGAGCATTAAGTGACAATTATAATTCGTAAGGAGATGCAGTAGAGAGGCGCAGATGCATATATGCACGAATTGTGAAGGTGGTAGGCGAAGTAGAGAATCCTATTAGAAACCCATGCAGTATCTATGCTCCATTAATAGGGGCAGGTATTACAAGAGCAAGGAGTTTGTTACTGATTCAATAAGGCCCTTATTAGATACCAGCTATACAACCATTTACAGATCTATACCCCATTTAGGAAAGATCTGAAGACATTGAAGAGCGTGTAGAGCAGATTTAGAAGAATGGTTCCAAGATGAAAACATTCTGTTATGGCATTGCTTGAAGAAGTTTCTTTTGAAGAGGAGAAGTCTAAGAAGAGAGTTGGTAGAAGTTATCAAAATACTGGCTGGCAAGAACAATGCAGATAGGGAGAAGCTGTTTCCACTCACAAAGAAAACAGTACCAAAGGAATGGTTGGAAGCATTTCAAAAAATAAGAAAACATAAAGTTCGAAAAAGTACCACACAAAGTACAGGGGATTTTTTTGTTACATGCAAAATGAAGGAAAGTGGACTTGAGAAACATCATATCAGCATTGATGACAATGAATGGTGGGGCAAATTCGAAGGGCTGAATGGCCTGATGCTGATCCTATTTCTTATAGACTTTTAGTTTTATTTTCTTATATTATCACCCAGTACATTCCCTGTAAGTATAGCGGAGTATTGGAATATTTCAGTTGGCGTATTCAGTAAAGCATGAAATGATTGAGTAAATGGCAACAGGCAGGAAATGGACCTGATTCCAAAATTCCGAAAGAGTTGGTTCAATCACAATGGACAGAATGGTCTTCTTGTGCACTATTAATAGTCTCTTTTTTATTCCGATACTGTTGGAGCAACGTTTTTTGTACCTGTACATTCAAATGTAATTGAGCAAACAATCACGGAACTTTGTTTCATATGCTTAGATCTATAAAATGGTACAAAGAGGAGCAAAAATTAACTCAAGGGACTAATGGAATTCTGGATCTTGTATTGAGTGGATTGTGATACAAGGATGCAGACCTTATGCTGCAAGTAACCAAAATATTAGTTAGACTTGGAGACTGTGAGCGGATCTGGTCTTCAGAAGGGTATCTTTGCTTTGGAGGGGGTGCAATGTAGGGTTACGAGAAAAATGTTTGGAATTCAAGGTTAAGTTATGAGGATAAGTTATGCAAATTAGGTCTGTTTATCAAGAACTTTAAAGATTAAAAATGTGATCTGATTCAAGTCTTCATGATTTTAGATCGAAATACTTAAGATACAAACAGGAATACAGGGTATATAAAGATAAACTGTTTCTATTGGTTGGAAATTTTCAAAATAGGGACCGTCATCTTAGAATTAGAGTCAGATTGTTCAGGATGGATGTTCAGAAACACTTCTACACACGAAGAGTGGGAAAGTTTTTAAACACTCTTTTACAAATAGCAATGACTGCAAGACCATTTGTCAATTTTAGATCTGAGATGGTTGGATGGATTGCTCTGAAAAGATATTCGTGGAAATCAGCCGAAGGCAGGTCAGCAATTGTCTTGTTGAATACAGAGTAGGATCGATGGGATGAATGGCCTCTTTCTGCTCCTAAGCTCCTGTGCATTAATCCCAACTTTGTCTTCCACGCGCTATTTGCACTCCCAACACATCAGATATTCGTGGAATCCCATGCCACAACCCTGAAATTTCTGTTCCTGTGAAACAGATGCTGCCGTACTGTTACGCTGGAAGTTATGACCAGTGATGACTCTTCATTTACTGAAGCGATCAAACTCATGCCCCATGAATGCTGGAAGCCTGCACTCATTATAATTCTGCAAATGCTCACCAATTACTCTTAGTATGACGCACTTCTAATAGGTCTGTTCCTAACACTGTTCCTCATTGAACACATTGTCATACATAAAATATAACAGTGCTCTCTGACAGGTGAACAAACAGTGGTAGACAAGTTAATGCTGCAGCAACAGAAGTCTTCAGATATTTCCAACCAACCTATTCAGGGATGTTATTCCACACTTCTGCAGCAGATTGGATTTGAAACAATATTTCCTGGCTCACAGGTAGGTCTTATTGCAACTGCACAAGATGAGGCTTAAAGCAGCAAAATTTGATTATGCTCCTGTTTGGGGATGTACATTTAATGGGTCAAAAATGATAAACTAACTCTTGCAATCCTATTATATAGCACTTTGCACATAACCTTGTATGTCCAAGCAACATCGCCAATGCACCTTGAATTAAAAAAAATGAAGGAAATTTTTACCACAAAATGAAAAAAAAAGGACGAGTGATGACAAGAGTTTTAATTTATCTTGTTATAGCCAAGAATACAGTCCACTTAATAGGCCAGTAGCAATTTTGAATGTACACGTGCAGGATAAATTTCGTGAGTGGCAAGTTTGAAACTCAGTGAGTCAAGGATCAGAAATGAAAACAGACACTATCAGAAATGGGCGATCATCCATGCACAGAAACTGAGTTAATGTTTCTGGTCAAGCCTTATTAATAAAGGAAATATATGATGAATACTTGGACTCTAGGAAGCACTGAGGATCAGAAGAATCTTGGTCCATTTATTCTGCATTGTCGCAGGTCTCTTAAATTAACAGGGCAGGGGGATAAAGTTGTTGAAAAGGTTTATGGTATACGTGCAGTAACCAGCCGAGATTTAGAGCAGGGAGATTATTGCTGGAAATGTAAAACACGTTGATTAGGCCATAGTTCTATTATTCTGCGCAGTTCTGGAATCCATATTTTAGGAAAAGTGTGATGCCACTTGAGAGGCCACAGAATATATTGGCCAGATTGTCATCTCCTTCATGGAGAGATCAATATCTGGGGGCATCGATTAAAAGTAAGGGCCAGAACGTTGCAGAAGGAGATGTGAGGAAAAATATGTTTTTCACCCAGAGGGAGTTCAGAATGTGGAATGCATTGCCTGCAAGCGTGGTAAAAACAGAAACCCTCATAATATTGAAGACATATTTAAATGTGTGTTTGCGACAATCAAAGGTCAAACCATATGGAACTACTCATGGGAGATAGAAGAATGGGAGATGATCTCATTGAGTCATACAGAATTCTTAAGGAGCTTGATAGGGTCAATCCTGAAGGGGTATTTCACGTCCTCTCTTCTTTCTTCAACACCACAAGAGGCACCGATTTAAGAGTGAAATGGGGAGGAATTTCTTCTTTCAGAGGGTTGTCAAAAGTTGGAACTAATTGTCACACAGAGCTCCGGGGACAGAGTCATTATGTCAATTTAAGGTTGAGATAGACAGATACTTGATCAGTTGTGGAATCGTACTGTCTGGGGAAGAAGCAGGAAAGTAGACATGAGAATTTGAGATCAGCTATGAGCTTATGGAACTGGGAATATGTTAGAGGGGCCAAATGGCCTGCTCCTCCAGAGAATACACGCGGTTTTATTGATAACCATCTCAGTCGCACTCACATGTGTGTCACTATTTGATTCAACAACACTTCAAATGGTGTATCCTCATGTGATTGATGAACAAAAAATATCGTGTATGTGAGTCCATTTACGAAAAATCCGCACCATGCGTTCGTTCATAATAGACTGCGCTAATTCCTTTGAGGATTGCCAAACAGTTAAATAGAAAATGATCCCTCTGGCACTGGTGTGCATTTCTCTCAGTCTGTCACGTCGAACAGAATATATCTCTCCTCTGAGAAATGGAACGTCCAATGATTCTGTTGATCAAGGAGATTTATTATCCAATTCTTGCAACGGTCGGTTTTCCTGGTGAGGCGTGTTTAAACTTTTCATTGTTATTTTGTGTGAATTGCTCCACGACTATAACAGATTCTTGGAAACCTTTAATTTTTCTCAGATCTCACTACTGTATTGGATGACGTTTCCACTGTTCACTTGTCATCCGTCCATCCACATTGTCTTTGTTTCAGATCCCTGAAAGTTGCCACCCAGGTTGATAGTGCTGTTAAGAAAGCATACGGTGTGTTAGGTTTCATGGGTAGAGCGATTGAGTCCCGGAGCCGTGATGTCATGCTGCAACTGTACAAAATGCTAATGCGGCCTCACTTGGAATATTGCGTACAGTTCTGGTCGCCCCATTACAGGAAGGCTGTGGAAGCATTGGAAAAGGTGCAGAGGAGATTTACCAGGATGTTGCCTGGTCTGGAGCGAAGGTCTTATGAGGAAAGGCTGAGGAACTTGGGTCTGTTCTCATTGGAGAGGAGAAGGCTAAGAGGGGATTTAATCGAGACATACAAAATGATCAGAGGATTAGTGCATGGACAGTGAGAGTCTTTTTCCTAGGATGATGACGTCGGCTAGTACGAGGGGGCATAGCTGCAAATTGAGAGGTGATAGATTTTAGACAGATGTCAGAGGCAGGTTCTTTACTCAGAGAGTGGTAAGGGCGTGGAATGCCCTGCCTGCAAATGTAGTTAACTCAGCCACATTAGGGGCATTCAAACAGTCCTTGGATAAGCATATGGATGATGATGGGATAGTGTAGGAGGTGGGCTGAGATTAGTTCACAGGTCGGCCCCACATCGAGGGCCAAAGGGCCTATTCTGCGCTATATTGTTCTGTGTTCTGTGTTCTCTGTTCATGAGACTGATAAATCTGCTGATGTCAGCATATATTTGAGGTATGCAAAGTGCTGAAAGGGACTGACAAAGTACATGCAGAAAGGATGGCAATCTTGGATGGGGGTAGCAGATTTTAAACAGTGATGAGGAGAAATTGCTTATCTCAATAGGCCGTGAAACTGTGAATTCACTGCCCCAGAGTGTGGTGGAAACTGGAACACTGAGTAAACTTAAGGAGGAGATGGGCAGATTTATAAGTAGACGTGGGTTGAAGTGTTATGGAGAGTAGGCTGTAAAATGAAGTTGAGGCTGCAATGATTTCAGTTATGATTGGAGTCAATAGCTGAGCAAGTTCTAGGGGCTAAATGGTCTCTTACTGCTCCCAGTTCTTATGTTCTTAGAAGGATTAACCCCTGGGTATTTCGATTCCTTTTTCAACCAGGATCTCTTCAGAATGTTTCATTAGGTTTTCCTTATGATGGCTTGAAAACAAAACTGTCTTATTGCTTATTTCTGAAGAAGGGTCTAGGCCTGAAACGTCAGCCTTCCTGCTCCTCTGGTGCTGCTTGGCCTGCTGTCTTCATACAGCTCTACACCTTGCTGTCTTATTGCTGTGGTCTCTATAACCACAAATGCAACAATATTCAAAAATGTGAAAATGAATCCCTAAAGTAATCTGATGATGTAACTTTCACCCTATGTATTATCATCTGAACACATCGACTGAATGACTCCTCAAACTCCATGGCTCCATACAGAATGATTCAATCTGTTTCAACTGTTTCTTGTGGCTGACTTTCTGCATGTCATAACTATGTTGATAAAGTTCTCCCCAGATGACTTGGACCCACACATCTTGGCAAAGGTGGGCTGGATAAATAATTCTAACAGTATCAAAACTCAGATTATTTCGTATTTGTCCAATGCTTCTTACTTGCAGATTTCTGTAGTTTCCTTCTTGGTGAAACTTAAGATTTCATGAGCTTTTCTGCGTATGATATCACTGTATGCTTGTAATGATTCAAATTAATTTTCACTCAACCTGTAATGATACACTTCTTACATACTAATTGGCTGTACTGACTCTTCAGCCAAAGTAGATTTCCTTCCACGAGATGCATAAATTCCACGTATATGTTCACCAATCATTCTCTGAATCGGTCTTTGCGAAAATTCAAGGCAACTATTGTCCTCCCTGGACTTTGCCACAATTCTGAGGCAGTTGTTCTCGACAAAGTCTGAGAATGGTCTCTAAGGATCTTTATCTGATATCCTTACATGCAAAAGTATCAATGAACCACAACTCATTTGATTGAACATTTGCTAATTCCTTTCTTTTCTCCGTGTTGTTAGTGTTTGTTCCACTTCTTAAGAGTATTAACCAATGTTTTATGCAGTAAATTTCAAATACTTTTTGCCAATTTACAAATGCGGTTTCCACTGCCTTTTTATCATTAGCATTCTTTGCTGCAACAGTCAAGCACATTACTCAATTTTTAAAAGTTTTTGTGAAATCAAACAGCCTCATTTTTTTGTTTTTATATACATGTGGTACGTAATTGTCACTCGCTAGACCAGCGAGTTGTCGCCTCTTGCCTGTCCCTTCTTGATGTGGAGGTGTTGATGTTGGACTGGAGTGGACAAGGCCAAAAATCACACCGCACCAGGCTATTTTCTAACAGGCTTATTTGAAGACACAAACTTTCAGAGTTTCGCTCCTTCATCAGGTGTCAGTGAGAGAGGAGGCAGGAGACACAGAATTTATCAGCAAAATGTCGAAAGGTTCATAGAGCTGATGCAAATGTTTTAAGCAAACCAAAGATGGCTGTTAAATCTTTGTTCAGTTCGAAAAGATTAGTATGCAAATTCAAGAATTTCTGTCAAGTCACTGCCTCCAGATAACTAAAAGTTTTATCAGTTCTGTCGGTTTATCAGAGGTGACATTCCAGGTGAGACAATGCATTTTAAGTGTGAGGTCTTGTTTAGAATCTGACTGTGTATCAACTTTGAATCGGACTGATCTTATTTCCAAAATAGAAATTGAGAAAATGTTACATTTCATACAGGCACTCACACTCACGCACACACACATTCACGCACTCTCTCTCAGACAAACACTCTGTCTCCCTCTCCCACACACAAACACACTCTCTCTCCCTCACAGACGCATACACAAACACACACGTTCTCTTTATCCCACACACGCACACAGACACAGACGTGCGCGCACACACACACACACACACACACATTTAAATCTATGGGGTGAATTTGCGTTTGCAGATTTGTAATTGCAGATACATTCTATTTTGTTCAAAAAGCACGCAATTTGCAGACAGTCAATGTAGCATTTTTAAAAATTCCTACTATGGAAATAAAATCAGTCTGTTTTCAAGTTGATACACAGTCAGATTCTAAACAAGGCCTCACAATTAAAAATGCACTCTCTGGCTTGGAATGTCACCTCTGGTGCAGTAAGGGACCTGATACAACCTTTAGTTATCTCAAGGCAGTGATCTGAAAGAAATTCTTGAATTTGCCTATTAATCCTTTCTAACTGATTAAGGATTTGACTGCAATCTTTGGTTTGCTCGAAACATTTGCATCAGTTCTATGACCATTTTCATCTTTTGCTGCTAAGTTCTCTATCTGTTGCCATCTCTCTCACTGACACCTGAAGAAGGAGTGAGCAAAACTGTATGAACCTGTGTTTTAAATAAACCAATTAGAATAAAACCTGGTGTTGTCTCAATTCTGACCTTGTCCCTTCTTGAATCACTGCTGTCTATTTGCTGCAGGTAGATTTCCAATACCGTCAGAGATGAGATTCATGATTTTTGTTGGTCGTAGTGAAGGAATGAAGATATATTTCCAAGTCAGGATGGTGAATGATGAGAACATGCAGATGTTGCTGTTGCCATGGATGTGCTGCCCTTGTCCTTCCAGATGAACATGACGAATGCATGTAGGCTTTTGTCTAAGAATGTTTAGTGGCTTTTTTGTATTATATCTTCTGGAAATAATGCATTTCTGCGACTGAACATTTGTGGTGGAGGGAAACAGTGTTGTGAATGCGCTGCCAATCAAGGAAATGTTTTATCATGGATGGTATCAAGCGTCTTGAGCGTTGTTGGAGCTGCACTCATTCAGGCAAGTGTGGTGTATGCTGTCATACTTCTCACTTGTGCTTTTCGACGGAGGTTAGGCTTTGTGGAGTCAGCAGTTGAGTTACTTCCTGCAGCCAGTCTAGCCTCTGAACCTGGTTTTATTTATATGAAGAGTTTACTATGATTGAGAGAAAAAAAACTTTGCTATTCCTATGATCAATACTTTTACATTCATATCCAATATCAATGACCAGATGTTGGCCAATTAATTTTAAATGTCCTTAGAGATTTGAAAAATAAGGATTTCCACTTTCACCCCTGTAACATCCTATGGTCTCAGTTTTGATGCTTCAGATATTGCCAGGGAAGAGGCTGTGAAGATATCAGAAGAGGGTTACAAGCATCCAAACTTCATTCCACACCTCTTGCTGTGCACTTGATTATTCTACTCTGAACATATATACCTGTTCCCAGTACGAGGTGTTTTTGAATTTGAACCACATCAAAATGGTTGGCAATTTTGCTTTCCTTGTATAATGTTCACCGTCATCTTACTTAGTAGTCACATATTCAAGAGACTCGAGATCTTCTAGACTTGATTTCTATTGCTTGGCAATATCCTTTCCCTTTTCCTTAAAATCCACCACACTCCCTATGGAATATTCTCTCCCTGATATGATACAATATTTCAATATTGCCCACCATATCAAGATACAATTTATCAGGACATCGGACTTGTTCAAAGAGAACCTTTTAAGCAAGTGTCATTAGCTGAATTAGACATCATGCATGTGAATAATATATTACATGTGTATTTGGGTCTATGTCGCTTCCATGGCTATTACTGGTGACCCTTGTTGAATTCCCTTCATAAAACGTTTGTGGGAATTGGTTCATCAATATGAAATGCTGATCCCAAGAGTGTGTCTCTCCATTATCTTCTTAAGCCTGATTTGGGGTTTGGTCATCACTAGCTTCCCTAAACAAAGATAATGACATTCTGTAAAAGGAAATAAGAAGGGGTGGTACAAGAATGCAAAAGTCAGTTTTATGCTCCTTTTATAAAAAAAAAATCATTGTTTATCTTTGACAGTGTTGTTATCCCACAATTTCCCTGACTTAAATTGTGTAGATGATTTGCTTTTACAAGAGAACAAGACCACATTCCAAAATCCAGGCTTCAGCTGTTTCATCTTACCCTCAGTCTCCGCGTTGTGAATGGAACCCAGGCTTCTTCTATCTGAATTCTCTCCTTTTGAAATTAGCCAAATCTACAAGTAACATGCATCATACGTTGCTCTCTACAGCTTATCCTTTCAAACTTAGCTTGATTTTATCTTAGCTATGCCTCGCTGATTCTATTGATCATAATCGTCTTGAACATTGGATTTCCTTCTTTAGTTTGTTTCCTAACCTGATCGTTGGCCAACTGAAACCTGTTACTATGATAACCATTCGACTCGACAGTTCCCTCAGTCCTTAATTACGAATCGTGCAAAATCCGTTCTGGACAATGTTCTTGTCTGGAAAGTTCTGCTGAATAAATTTCGGAAACTTTTCCCTACTGTACTGTGATTCTATTCATAACCCTGTATGGATTGAATAGCTAAGGACCCAGAATGAAGTGCTTGATCATATTTGGACATTTTTATTGTATGCAACATGTACTCCATTGGTGCGTCCTCCATCCTGATGTGCAAGAAATGCAGAGAGTAATATGAGTAAATTGAATTATTTTAAATTAACTTAATTAAAACCTATAACTAAAACATAAACGTGTTTCTTCCCACATAACTTGACTACATTATCGAGAATTCTCAGTATTTTCCTCTTCCATTACACGCATCTAGATCCACAGTATATCGTCTTTGTGCTCTAATAAATTATTGCCTTCTCTCTCTCTCTCTCAAATAGCTTCCGCTGTCTCCGCAGGGACAATATCTTCTCAATAAGTAATGACACCTTCTGTGCCATTGGGTTTTCCCACCAATTCCAAGCAGTTTTAATTCTACTTTTTGTTCCATGTGGAACTAATTGGCAAGTATTCCACGTTGCTTCTAAAGAATTTGTCGGTGACTTAAAAAAAACTATAATTTTTGCTTGTATTTCATCAGGCAGATTATGTTCATGTTGCCAGTTTTCTGTCTCTTCAGAGATTGCGTTGCTCCTCTGCCTTCAATTCTGAGTCAGCTGTCGTCTGCTTGGTTGCATCAGTGTCCACAGTGTATTTCACTAGCAGTTTTCTTGTAACAGACATCTCACCATTCATCAGGTCAAAACCGACCACTAATTTTGCATGACCAGCATCGTCACACATACATTTCAAAACTATATTCTTCAATCGTCACCCTTTTCCACTTTCACCACTGCTATGTATTGCATCCCCATGCTACAAAGCTTAAACATCATATGGTTAAAAATCAATCCAAAGTTTGTAGATACTCGCCCAAACATCCCAGAGCACTCAAACATCACTTTCATACTTTGTTCCTGCTCCCTTTTAAAACCTAACATCGTTAGAAATGAATATTGTCTTACAGTAGAGAGGGCAAGGTACCTCAAATTTAATAAGCTGAAGAGTTTAGTGAGTGATATGTGTGCAAGGCATTGGCTTGGGTTGATTGATTTTTCTTCAAAGCGCTTCATGTGTTGTAATGTCGTTTACACTCCACACACATTCGGATTTCAAATGTCCAGACTGGTGCGTGCCTGCAGAAGGAAAAAAAAAATCAGCTGCATGCAAATTTTATGTTGGTCTGCATTATGGTATGCCAATGATGATAAAAGCGTAGGGTCCAGGTCGTAACATTACATCAAAATGGAGAGTTGTACTAAAGCTGCATGCAGAGATTATTAATAAGATGGAAAGTCGTTCTCTGGCAGAATTTTCATGCCACTAAAATTACCATATGGTTTCCGTGGACAAGTTATCTTTGGAAACTTTGTATTGTGAGCATTTCCAGAATCCACATGAGTGGGGTTTGACAACGTGTCATGGACATGATTGCAGAGGGGAGAGTACTGAGAAGATTTACCAGGATGTCACCTGGGCTCCAGAGCTTCACTTAAGAAGAAATATTGGATAGACTAGGGTTTTAGCATCAAAGCAAAGGAGATTGAGAGTTATGATTGAGATCTATGGAATTATAAATCATACAGACAGATGAGAAGGATATATATATATATATATATATACACACACACATATAAGTTTTCACCCAGAGTGTGGTGGGAATCTGTAACTCACTATCTTCAAGGTGTTACCGTAAAAAAACTTATAATAATTAAGAAGCATTAAGATCTTTTTTACAATGCCAAGGCAGATAGGTCAGTAGACCAAGAGCTAGAAAATGGGATAGGATAGTTCAGTGTTTTTTTGACTGGTGAAATCCCAATGCCCTGAAGGGTCTTTCTTTCTGCTGTAACCCTCTCTCAGTCTATGATTTTCACTGACACTTTCAAGAGCAGAACTTGAAATTAATCTCATTAAAACATATGTCATCTGGAGTGAGGGATGGTTGAGAGTTACTAAGCCTGGGCATGCAATCAGAAACATCCAGATTTTGATGTTTACCTCTGTATAATCTCTTGACTCCCACTAATTACAAATTTGTGTGTTGATATTTAAATAGAAAATGGGACAAACTTCCTCTCCTGTACCTTGTTTACAGCAAACTTGATGACGATTGTCGTTCTTGTGCAAGGAAACAGTGGCCTCTCCAAATGTATATCTGTCTACATGCTGGCCATGGTAACAGCAGATCTACTGGTCATCATCAATAATGTAATTGTTTATAGCATTTTTATGTATCACTTTCCATTGTCTTTTCTGTCTCATACACATATTTGTAAGTTTAATTTTTACATGGGATCAGTTTTGCTCAATTCATCAGTCTGGTTCACAGTTGCATTCACTTTTGATCGCTTTATAACCATCTGCTGTCTAAAATTTAAGACAAGGTATTGTACTGTGCGAATTACAGTCACAGTTTTAACTGTGATCTGTGTCCTCATGTCGATCAAGGATTTCCCCATTTTCTACGCATATGAACCTGAACGCATTATGAACAACGTGAAATGGAACTGCCAGTCAAGTGTGACATTCTTTTCCTCAGTTGCAGGAGTAGTGTACATCTGGTGTTTCAGCATCTGCTTAGTTTGGCTTCCTTTCATTTTAATTGCCTTGTTTAATTCATTGACAATCAGGCATATACTAGTGACCAGTAAAGCCCGTAGAGGGCTTCGGACTCACACAATTGACAATCAATGTGATCCAGAGTTGAATAATCGAATGAAATCTATCGTTTTACTCTTTGCTATCTCAGGAAGTTTCATTCTGTTGTGGCTGACAACTGTGGTAAACCTTGTAATTACCAAAATCTCAAATCCAAACTATTACCGAGGAGACCTTGGAAATCCAACATATATCGCTGTTGAAACTGGAGCTATGCTGAGATATTTGAGTTGCTGTTCAAACACATGCATTTATGCTGTGGCCCAGAGAAGGTTCAGAGAAGAATTGGTAGACCTTCTCAAATCGCCCTGTGCATTCATTGTAAAATGGTTAAAAATGAAGAAGCAGGATTAAAGACTGCCTCCGAGATAAAAGGTACTGCAGATGCTGGAGAATCCGAGATAGCAAGTTATGGGGCTGGATGAACACAGCAGGCCAAGCAGCATCATAGGAGCAGGAAAGCTTGATGTTTCGGGCCCG
>JAHRHZ010000224.1:23943-51306 GCA_024137785.1 Ginglymostoma cirratum
TACTCCTATGATGCTGCTTGGCCTGCTGTGTTCATCCAGCCCCACAACTTGTTATCTCTATTAAAGACTGCCTGTTGGCATATTAGAGTTCGCATTCACTGAAGCTTTGTATTATACCAAGATTCTCTTGTCATGCCTTTATAAAGATATTTAATGATGACAAAAAAAGTTCTTCGACATTTATTTAAATGAGCAGGAATGTGATGTCTGCCTTATTCCACGTTTTATTAGCTTAATCATTGCTGAAGGATGGAGATATTTTCCTTTCAGATGAAAACAATGCCATAGATATACTGAGATGTGCTATTGGAGGACCACGACCAATTGTGTAGCTGATAAATTATCACCATTATGGGGCCATTATGATGTTTCTCGTTTCAAGAGACTTGTCCATATTATTTCAGGATGAGTTGTCTGAAGTCAGCAAGGGCCCTTGCGAGATCCTGCATCTCAGATTGAACAATAGATTCAAAAACAGTTATGGCAGTGTCAGTCATAAGTTCTGCCTCAATGGACGGTGCAGTACCGATGGGAAGAAGCTCGGAATAAAGCATCATGAATTTATGACTGAGATGAGGAAGCATGACTTCCCTCAGAGGATTGTGATTAATTCCAATTCTTTACTACTGGCAGTTGTTGGGGTGTTGATAGTAGAGATAACAAGGTGTAGAGCTGGATGAACACAGCAGGCCAAGCAGCATCATAGAATCCCTACAGTGTGAAAGCAGGCCCTCCGGCCCAACAAGTACACACCAACCCTTGGAGCATCCCACCCAGACCAATCCCCCTACAGCCCACACACCCCTGAACACTATGGGCAATTTAGCATGGCCAATCCACCTAGCCTGCACATCTTTGGGCTGTGGGAGGAAACCAGAGCAAACCCACGCAGGCACGGGGAGAATGTGCAAGCTCTGCACAGACAGTCCCCCGAGGCTGGAATCGAACCCAGGTCCCTGGTGTTTTGAGGCCGCAGTCTAACCACTGAGCCACCGGGCTACCCCAAAAGGCAGGAGCAGGAAAGCTGACATTTCGGGCCCATACCCATAGTGCAGGGTTTTTGTGTCTTTTTAAGGATGAGAGAGAGAGTATTGATGAGTGAAGAACCAATGGTAATGGGAAAAAGGCAGGAAAGTTAACGTTAAGAATGGTGGAGCAGGCTAAATAGGCTGAATGGCCATTCCTGTCCCGATATCTTATGGTCTATGGTCTTGCCCCCAAATCGAACTGATGATTCATAAGGGTCATAGAGATGTACAGCGCGGAAGCACATCCTTCGGTTCAAATAATCATTGACCACCAGATAGCCTGCATAAATCTAGTCCCTTAGGCCAGAATCTGGCTCATAACTGTCTAATCCCTTCCTATTCGTATATCCATCCAGGTGCCTTTTGAATGCTACAATTGTGCCAGTCTCCACCACTTCCTCCAGCAGCTCATTCCATACACGTATCCCATGAAATGGGGTAGGTAGTGGCCTACTGGTATTATCATTAGAATATTTATCCAGAAATTCCACTAATGTTCTGGGACCCAGGTTCGAAACTCCCATGGCAGATAATGGAATTTGAATTCAATAAGAGGGAAAAAAAGCTTGGAATTAAGCATCTATTGATCACCATGAAGTCATTGCTAATTTTCTTTAAAGAAAAGTCCCAAGTGGTTCACTAATGTCATTCAGGGAAGGAAATTTGCCACCCTCACCTGGTCTGGCCTACATGTGACTCCAGACCCATCACAATGTGGTTGAATCTCAACTGCCCTCTGAAAAGGCCTAGCAAGACACCCAGTTATGCAAATCGCAACAAAGTCTCAAAGAAATGAAACCGGCAGATCACCTGGCATCGACCTCGGCAACGGAAAAGAAATGCAGAAACAGGCCTGTCGACCCGGCAAAGTCCTCCTCACTAACATCGGGGGGTTAGTACCAAAATTGAGAGAGCTGTTTCACAGAATAGTTAAACAACAGTCTGACATAGTCATACACGCAGAATCATACCTTATAGAAAATGTCTTAAACACCACCATCACCATCCCTGGATATATCCTGTCTCACCAGCAGGAGAGGTTCAACAGAGGTGGCGGCACAGTGTTATACAGTTGGAAAGGTGTTGCTCTAGGAGCCCCTAGCATTCACTCCGGACCCCATGAAGTCTCATGGCTTCGGGTTAAATGTGGGCAAGGAAACCTCCTACAGCTTATCACTTGCCATCCTGCCTCAGCTGATGGATCAGTACTCCTTAATGTTGAGCAACACTTAGATGAAGCACTCAGGATGTCAAGGGCACAAAATGTGCTCTGAGTGGGAATTTTAAGGTCTATCACCAAGAGTGGCTCAGCAGCAGTACTACTGATCGAGCTGATTTCATTGTGTCCTGAGCTTCAGTTATCTCCTATTTCAGGACACAGACTTGCAGCCTGACTTCCCGACACTTAGCTGCTAGACTGGGTCTGTGGCAGGTGGTGAGGGAACGAACAAAAGAAAAAAAAATACTTAACCTCACACTTACTAATCTGCCAGCTGCAGTTGCTCTGTCCATGACAGTATTGGTAAGATTGGCCAGTCCTTGTGGAGATGAAGTCACGCCTTCAGATTGAGAATAACTTCCACCGTGTTGTGTGGCACTATCACAGTGTAAAGAGGACAGACTTTGCACAGATCTAGCAACTCAAGTCTGGGCATCCTTGAGGGGCTGTGGACCATCAACAGCAGCAGAATTGTATTCCAGCACAATATGTAACCTCATGACCCGGCATATCCCCCACTGAACCATAAACACCAAGCCAGGGGATCAACCCTGCTTCAATGGAGAGTGCAGGTAAAGCCACCAAACGAGACTGCTTGCACACCAAACAACAAAAGCAGGAAGTGATAGACAGAGCTAAGTGTTCCCACAACCAACGGATCAGGTCTAAGCTCTGCAGTCCTGCCACACCCAGCCGTGAATGGTTGCGGACAATTAAACACCTTACTTGAGGGGGTAGCTCCACGAATATTCCCACCCTGAATGATGGAAGAGCTCAGTATATCAGTGCAAAACATAAGGCTGAAGCATTTGCAGCAACCTTCAACCAAAGTGTCATGTGTATGATCCATTTCGGCCTCCTTTAGTTTTCCGCAGCAATACAGCTACCAGTCTTCAGCCAATTAGATTCTCTCCTCATGATATCAAGTATTGATTGTAGGTACTGGATATTGCAAAGACTACGGTCCCTGACAACGTTCTGGCATTGGTCCTGAAGACTTGTACTCCAGAATTTGCCACTCCCCTCGCCAAGCTGTCCCAGTACAATTACAACACTGGTATCTGCCCAGCAATGTGGAAAATTTCCCAACTATACTGTCAATACTGTCGTGGACATGTGCACAAAAAGCAGGACAAATGTGATCAGGTCAACTACCTCCACGTCAGTCTATTGTCAATGATCAGTAAAGTGATGGAAAGTGCTATCAACAGTGATATCAAGCAGCACCAGCTCAGAAATGATCCGCTCAGTGACTCCCAGTTTTAATTCCAACAGGGCGACTCATTTCCTGACCTCATTACAACCTTGGTTCAAACATGGACAAAAAAGCTGAATTCCAGAGGTGAGGTGAGAGTGACAGCCCTTGATATCAAGACTGCAATTGACCGAGTGTGGCCTCAAGTAGTCCTGTAAAAATCTGAATCAAGAATCAGGGAGAAATCTCTCCCATGGTTGGAGTCATACCTGCCACATGGGAAGATGGTCGTGGTTGTGGGAGGTCAGTCATCTCAGCTCCATGACTTCTCTGCAGGAGTTCCTCAGGGAAGTGTCCGAGGCCCAATTACTTTCACCTGCTTCATCAATGACCTTTTCTTTATCATAAGATCAGAAGTAAAGAGATATTTCAAACAAAATCTCTGTTGTTTCTTCACTACAGATGGTATTTTATTCCAAATTATTTTAAATGAAGGAACCGCGGCATTTAGTTCTTGTAATGTGACAAGGGTGTCTCTCGCTATACAACATCTATTGCTTGTTCCTAGTCGCCGCTTCGAGATGGTGATGAGTTGTCTTCCTGAATTGCAGCAGTCCATGTGCTGTACGTCGACATACAATGCCATGAGGGAGGGATTTCCAGGATTTTGATTCAATCACCGTGAGGGAATGGTGACGTATTCCTAAATCAGGATGGAGAGTGGCTTGGAAGAGAACTTGCAGGAGGATTGAAGAACTGCACACAATACTCCGGCTGTGGACAAAACAACATTTTATTCAGTTCCAGCATAACTTCCCTGCGTATAAACCTGAGTAGAACATTGAACATAGAGCATAGAACATTACAGCACAGTACAGGCCCTTCGGCCCTCGATGTTGCTCCCACCTGTGAAACCAATCTGAAGCACATCTAACCTACACTATTCCCTTATCATCCATATGTTTATCCAATGACCATTTAAATGCCCTTAAAGTTGGTGAGGCTATTATTGTTGTAAGCAGGGCATTCCAAGCCTTTACTACTCTCTGAGTAAAGAGCCTACCTCTGACATCTGTCCTATATCTATCACCCCTCAATTTAAAGCTATGTCCCCTCATGCTAGCCGTCACCATCCGAGGAGAAAGGCTCTCACTATCCGCCCTATTTAATCCTCTGATCATCTTGCATGTCTCTATTAAGTCACATCTTAACCTTTTTCTCTCGAACGAAAACAGCCTCAAGTCCCTCAGCCTTGCCTCATAGGACCTTCCCTCCATACCAGGTAACATCCTGGTAAATCTCCTCTGCTCCCTTTCTGATGCTTCCACATCCTTCCTATAATGCAGCAACCAGAACTGCACGCAATACTCCTAGTGTGGCCGCACCAGAGTTTTGCACAGCTGCAACATGACCTCACGGCTCCGAAACTCAATCCCTCTATCAATAAAACCTAACAAACCGTCCGCCTTCTTCACAACCCGATCAACCTGGGTGGCAACTTTCAGGGATCTATGCACATGGACACTGAGATCTCTCTGCTCATCCACACTACCAAGAATCTTACCATTAGCCCAGTATTCTGTATTCCTGTTACTCCTTCCAAAGTGAATCACCTTACACTTTTCCGCATTAAACTCCATTTGCAACCTCTCAGCCCAGCTCTGCAGCTTGTCCACGTCCCTCTGTAACCTGCAACATCCTTCCGCACTATCCACAACTCCACCGACTTTGGTGTAATCCGGAAATTTACTAACCCATCCTTCTACGTCCTCATCCAGGTCATTTATAAAGATGACAAACAACAGTGGCCCCAAAACAGATCCTTGCGGTACACCACTAGTAACTGAACTCCAGGATGAACGCTCCCCAATAACCACCACGCTCTGTCTTCTTACAGCTGGCCAATTTCTGATCCAAACCGCTAAATCACCCTCAACCCCATACCTTCGAATTTTCTGAAATTGCCTACCGTGGGGAACCTTATCAAACGCTTTACTGAAATCCATATACACCACATCAACCGCTTTACCCTCATCCACCAGTTTGGTCACCTTCTCAAAGGACTCAATAAAGTTTGTGAGGCACGACCTACACTTCATAAAACCGTGTGGACTATCCCTAATCAAATTATTCCCTTCTCGATGATTATAAATCCTATCGCTTATAATCCTTTCCAACACTTTACCCACAACCATAGTAAGGCTTACTGGTCTATAATTACCAGGGTTGTCCCTACTCCTCTTCTTGAACAAGGAGACAACATTTGCTATCCTCCAGTCTTCTGGCACTATTCTTGTAGACAATGACAACATAAAGATCAATGCCAAAGGCTCTGCAATTTCCTCCCTAGCTTCCCAGGGAATCCGAGGATAAATCCCCTCCGGCCCAGGGAACTTGTCTATTTTCACACTTTTCACAATTGCTAATACCTCCTCATTGTGAACCTGAATCTTGTCTAGTCTATCTCAGCATTCTCCTCGACAACATTGTCTTTTTCATGTGCGAATACTGACGAAAAATATTCATTTAGCGCCTCTCCTATCTCTTCAGACTCCACGCACAACTTCCCACTACTGTCATTGACTGGCCCTAATCTTACTCTCGTCATTCTTTTATTTCTGACATACCCATAGAAAGCTTTAGGGTTTTCCTTGATCCTACCTGCCAAAGACTTCTCATGTCACCTCCTGGTTATTCTTAGCTCTCTCTTTAGGTCCTTCCTGGCTAACTTGTAACTCTCAAGTGCCGACCTGAGCCTTCACGCGTCATCTTCACATAAGCCTCCTTCTTCCTCTTGACAAGAGATTCAACTTCTTTAGTAAACCACAGTTCCCTCGCTCGACCGCTTCCTCCTTGCCTGACAGGTACATATTTATCAAGGACACGCAGTAGCTGTTCCTTGAACAAACTCCACATTTCAATTGTGCCCAGCCCTTGCAGTTTCCTTCCCCATCCTATGGATCCTAAATCTTGCCTAATCACCTCATAATTGCCTTTCCATCAGCTATAACTCTTGCCCTGCAGTATATACCTATCCCTTTCCATCGCTAAAGTAAACATAACTGAACTATGACCACTATTACCAAAGTGCTCACCTACCTCCAATTCTAACACCTGGCCTGGTACATTACCCAGTACCAAATCCAATGTGGCATTGCCTCTTGTTGGCCTATCTATATCCTGTGTCAGGACACCCTCCTGCACACATTGGACAAAAACTGACCCATCTAAAGTACTCGAACTATAGCGTTTCCAGTCAATATTTGGAAAGTTAAAGTCCCCCATAACAACTACCCTGTTACTTTCGCTCCTATCCAGAATCATCTTTTCAATCCTTACCTCTACATCTCTGGAACTTTTCCGAGGCCTGTAGAAAACTCCCAACAAGGTGACGTCCCCTTTACTGTTTCTAACCTGAGCCCATACTACCTCAGAAGACGAGTCCTCATCAAACGTCTTTTCTGCCACTGTAATACTATTCTTGACTAACAATGCCACACCTCCCCCTCTTTTACTACCTTCCCTGATCTTACTGAAACATCTGAATCCTGGAACCTGACACAACCATTCCTGTCCCTGCTCTGACATGTCTCGAAACGGCTACAACATCAAAGTCCCAGGTACCAACCCATACTGCAAGCTCACCCACCTTATTCCGGATACTCCTGGCTTTGAACTGGACACACTTCAAACCACCTTCCTGCCTGCCGGTCCACTCCTGTGACCTTGAAACCTTATTCATGACCTCACTACTCTCAACCTCCTGTTCACTGGAGCTACAATTCAGGTTCCCACCCCAATGCTGAATTAGTTTAAACCCTCCCTCAGAGCATTAGTAAATATCACCCCCCCAGGATATTGGTACCCCTCTGGTTCAGGTGCAGATCATCCCGTTTGTAGAGGTCCCACCTACCTCAGAATGAGCTTAAATTATCCAGGCATCTGAGTCCTTCCCTCCTGCACCATCCGTATAGCCACTTGCTCAATTGCTCTCTCTCCCTATACTTCACCTCGCTAGCATGTGGCACGGGTAACAAACCAGAGATAACAACTCTTCTTGCTCTAGCTCTAAGCTTCCACCCTCGTTCCTTGAATTTCTGCCTTCCATCCCCGTCCCTTTTCCGACCTATGTCATTGGTGCCTATGTGGACCACGACTTGGGGCTGCTCCCCCTCCCCTTTAAGGATCCCGAAAACACGATCCAAGACATCATGTACCCTGGCACCTGGGAAGCAACACACCAACTGCGAGTCTCTCTCATTCCCACAGAATCTCCTATCTGTCCCCTTAACTATGAAATCCCCAATGACTAATGCTCTCCTCCTCTTCCCCTTTCCCTTCTGAGAAACAGGTACAGACTCTGTGCCAGATACCTGTACCCCAAGGCTTACCCCTGTTATGTCGTTCCCCCCCCCACAACCGTATCCAAAATGGTATACTTGTTATTGAGGGGAACGGCGACAGGGGATCCCCGCACTGTCTGCCTGTTCCCTTTCCGTCCCCTGACTGTAACCCATCTACCTTTTCCTGTACCTGAGGTGTGACTACTTCCCTGTATCGCCTTGAAATTATCACCTCAGCCTCCTGAATGATCCGAAGTACATCCAGCTCCAGCTCCAGTTCCCAAATGCGGTTTTCTAGAAGCTGGAGTTGGGTGGTCTTCCCGCAGATGAAGTCAGTGGGGACACTAGTGGTGACCCTTACCTCCCACATTCTACAGGAGCATGCAACTGCCCTAACATCCGTTCCCACTATTCTGAATTCCCAAACATACTAATGAGAAAGAAAAAAATACTCGTAACTAATGTAATTTTACCATGCACCTTCTTAACCAATTTATCTACTTGTCCTGATACTTTCAGCGACCAGTGCGTATGCATTAATCCCTGAAGCTTCTGACGAATGTAGGAACAGACGCTTCTGTTTTGCAAATGTTGAACTAACTGGTGAAAAGGGTCTTTCTCAGGGTTTTACACGGTGTTTATTATCAGAACGAAAATGTGCATCCAAGGCTGATTGTCTACAGCAATCTAATTACAATTTTGAGTTTTAATACACTAAAGAACGACTGAAAATTAAAATTACTGCTATGCTATGCTTAGCTATCTTATGTTAGCTAGAAACCACAGACAGGCATTTTGCGTTGTATTCAACCATAGGCATCTCCAAGAATCACACATCTATACTTCTCAACTGATTCACTAGGACTCTCAATGTTAATGCAATATTTAGTTGTTTGTCGTGCTAAACACCAGTGATCATCAGATGTTGTCATTTTGCATAACATATATGGACTGTCTCATATGTGTGTGTCACATTTGTATGGGCTTGGAGGTCCGTAGACCGTGCAGTAAAGCAGAGATAAGTATAAAGTGCGTCATTTCCTATCTGACTAGCAGAGGGACTGTGTTCATTGGGATAGAATTTTCTACCTGCAAGTCTAGATGATGTGGATGGTGACCAAACACTGAAACAAATGCTTCCTGTGTTTGATACAAGTGTGTCATATAAAGTCATACATGAAACAGGACAAAACTGAACAATTTTCATTATTCAGAGAGTGTGTGTGTGTGTTTGTATGTGTTTGCGTGCGCATGTGCTTGTGTGTGAGAGAGGATCCTTGAGAGTGTATCTGTGTGTGTGAGAGAGAGACAGTCTGTATATGAGAGAAGATTTGTGTGAGATTGTGTGTGAGAGACAGTATGTGTCTAAGAGAGGATCAGTGTGTGTGTGTGTGTGTGTGTGTAATGTGTGTGTGTATTTGAATGCGTGTGTGTGAGTGTATAGTGTGCTGGCATCACCTTTAGTTCGACATGAAACCAAGATCCCAGTTAAGGCTATCAGCCTCTGCTCGGTGACTCTACATTGTTGTGTATCCTGAATTCCTCCTTGCAGGACGTTTGCCCAAAGATCTGAGGTCGAGATAGACAAAGTTTGCCGAGTCTCATGAGTATCTGCGTTGCACGTGTTTGCTGGTGTTCCCACGTGTGATGGTCATGTCCATGTCGAAGATATGACATGCCTTGCAGAGGCTGCCATGACAGCTTTGTATAGTGTCGTGGTGGATGTTGCCCTAAAGGCTGCATAGTTTGCTCTGAATAATGTTCTGTTTAAGCTTTGGTGGTTGTTTGAAGGTGAGAAGTAGAGGCATGTTGAAGATCTTGGTGAGGTGCTCATCATCATCAATAATGTCTGGAAGGCTGCAAAGAACATGGCATAGTTTCTCCGCTCCTGGGAAGTAATGGGCTAATCAGCCCCACTATCCTCATATTCACAACAGAGTAACATTACTTGATTCAATGACCTTCAGAATTCGTCTCAATGTTTCCTAACTTGATTTTATTTAAATAATCAATTTCTGACTGTGTGAATAATTGATATTATACTCGAGTCTTTTAACTCAAGCAAAAGACTTAACAGTTTGTTAACACTGCACTAACTATGGCACACCGAAGTTAAACAGCATGTTAATCCAGTTAATTCTTATGACTTAAACCTAGTCGTTTTTATTTCTAGCCCACACACACACACACGTGCGCATACACACAAACACACACACACACATGCACGCGTGCATGCACATACATACACACACACACACACACACACACACGGTAAATGAGAAATAACTGGCCAGTTTACTAAAGGGGACTCAACAATCTGCAGTAATGCAGACTGATAGGATTTGCGCAGCTTAGTTCGAAACGACAATGATGCATGCAGACAACTTTAATTCTTACAACTGAGAGTTTATTCTCTGAACATTCAATAAATTTACGATGAGAGGACAACAAGGAAGCAAGCAAACTTTTGTCCTGTAGCTTTGTGTTCCAAACACAGTTTGGAAAACAGGTCACACTCGCCTATCCCTCAGTACTGACCGTCTCTCCGCGAGGTGCCATCTAATTTTGGTCATTTACCATCTGCGTGAGCATAAGGAACCTCTGGATTGAAAGCATCTATAGGACACTTTTTTTTTTCTTTTTAGAAACGAAAAAAGCGACAAAAAAAAACTTTCAGACTGGGCCATAGAAACAAATAACAGCTTCTTTTTTCAAGAAGGAAACGTCTACCCATAGTCAAAACGTTACCCCACAGTTCATAACTCAAACCAAAAATGAAAAATATATTTTAATAACAGAATGAAAAATCAACAAAGGTTCTACCCAGGATTTAACTGTTAAAGGATTCGGAATGAACGTGCCAGTAAATGTTATTGGTTCAGAGATGATTAATGCTCTTTATTTACATTAAAGAAACGTGTACAGAAATCATAAAGACAGTAGCTATTACTGGTATGGACTATTGACACTTCACTCGTAAATGTACTTTCGAAATAATATCTGAAACCTTGTTCATGAAGTATATTAAGCCTGCATATGCTTATTGCAAGTCGGAGGAACAACAAATCTTTTATGCTTAGAACTTTAACAAAGTTCTAGAAATACCTAATCATGAGTTGAAGCATTTTAATACCTGCAGGATTGAACATTCTGTTCAACACCTTCAGAGCATGATCTCTTTCCTTCATTTTGTTTCACAGACTTCATTCTTCCATCCTTGCCATTACATCCATCTCTGTCCTATTTTTCACTTGTTGGCTATGCCATCATCAAAATGGACGTTTGCTCTACTTCTCACTCCTATCATTGATGCTTTCTGCACAGAATCCGAGATTCACAGAATGCTTACCATGAAGATCTGGACATTCAGTCCAATATGCCTGCACCTACTCATTAAATGAATGTCATTAAGTCATGTCAGTCTTCATCTTTTACCAAATACCTTGACCAGTTTTTCCCTAATTAATCACCAATGCCCTCTTTAGCACTTCATCTCACCTGCCACCTTCACATTTTCAGACAGTGCTTTCAATATTATAATTAGACTCACTTCACGGCTCCTCACTTTGAAGCTGTCTTGTTGTTAGTCCTATTCCGAGTGGGAACATCTTTTCTTTATCTTCTCTGTCCAGTCACCTCATGATTTGCAAAACCTCTACAAGATATCCTCTCAGCCTTCGTTATTCCAGGGATTACAGGCACATGTTCTTCAGTTGATCCTCATGATCAACGATTCTTATCCTGAGAACAGTTATTGGAAATTGCTTCTGCACTGTCTCAAAATGATTCTCATCTTTCCTACCCAGAACTATTAACGATACTCCAGCTGAGGTCCATCAAGTGTCTCTTACAATTTCAATATCAACTCCTTGCTGTGGTAGCTCTACTTGTCTTGCCCTTTTCAGTGATCAGTGCACGTATACATCAACCTCCCTCTGCACTCAATGGATTTGTGACATAAGATCACTTCATTTACTTTTTCTATAACTCTGCCTCTCGCATTCACACTCACTTTATCTTCTGGTCTGGGTGTGTTCCAGTCGTACACTCCTCTCCTCTGTTAACAGTCTGAAGAAGGGTCATTGTACTCGAAATATTAACGTTGTTTCTCTCTCCACAGATGCTGCAAACCATGCCGAGTTCTTCAGTAATTTATGTTTTTATTATGAATTGTTGTACATGTTGATCGGAAACAGCTAACCCTAAAAGTGGTGAAGGTAGATGAAAATTTTGTGATGCAGCATTTGAAATTGAACATATAATGACAGTGTGAAGTGACAGCATTAAATTAATAAGTTTTAAATCTAGGGGCATTGCATTGAAATTGTACGATACCCTTCTTAGAACACATTTTTATTGCAAAGAACAGTGGTGTTCTTTCATTTAGAAGTAAACAGAGACACGTGAATCAGTCGAAAATGACTTAATGGATCCAAGATATCGCTTCCGACAGAAACTCAAATAATTAAGTGTGACGTGAGAGAGGTACAGTTTGTTGGCAGGATGTAGGTAGACTTGAAGAAAGTGTTAGCACATGCAAATACAAACACACTTAGGGATGTAAAGAGTGAGAACATTTCATTTTCAGTTGCTACGAATGAGTCAGCTGCATAATGGGAATGGACAAACCATTCTCCTTTTTGAAGAGTGTGTCACTATTCACGAAAGACCTAATTAGCTCCTAATAGTAAGTCGGATTTCCGATTATGACTCGCTAACAGGGTGCATATGATGAACAGTATCAACACCCGACAATACTTTCAAAGATTACACCAGCGATTGAATTCAGGTAAAGAACCTTCAATGTGGTCGCTGCTAATTTGGAATGAGTGAATTAAGTTAAAGTTACAGCATGAACGGTTGGTTTGCGAAAGTCAGATGGTGCCAACAGCGTGGACTGACTGAAGTCGTCATGAAGGACTCTCCTTCACAATCTTGCACATCATCTGAGGTAGGGTGACCATCAGGTTAAACTGCCACCAGTCACCTGTCTCTAATAGGCAAGCAGCCCTAGGGTCCAGTAGGCCTGCGTTGACTTCACGTCACCCTATTTTCTCTGGACACCTCTCTGTGAATTGAATCCTCTATGCATTAAAGGATTGTATTTCTGGTCTAATTATAGCTCTGTTGTATAAAGTGTACCTCAATTACTCACCATTTCTTTGTCAAAAAATTCACGCTAATGTTATTACAATCTTTGTGTATTTTAATTTTAGTGGACAAAATTTCAGCAAATGTTATTAGCTTCTGTTTATATCAAAATTCCTCGTCATTTTCAGTTTTATTTGACTCGTGTCAATTGTCTCTACTTTTCCAATTCTTTAGTGAAACGAAATGCCTTAAATCACCTATTTCCTCAACTTCTCTGACATGTCCATGACATTGTTTTATTCAGTTGGATTGCCCAGAATTTTAGACAATGCTCACACCCAGGCCTAATGGGAGATGGCTGAAGCAATATCGTCACGCCCTTTTTTCTCAATTTTTTCTTTCAAAACCAAGTTTGAAAGTAGATTTCCAAATCATAGCAACGAGTTATCATCATATGGTCGAGACTTTTGAATAGACCGCCCTTGATCTGTTCCCCTTTCAATCCCAAGTATAATATTTTTTGATTGGACAATATTTTTGCAACATGAATTCCAAGGTTTGCGATTCACGTGCATCAGTTAAAATAAAACTTTCATTTTGTGCTTTGTTTGCTGACTGCCCATAACCTCATGTAGCTGGCTCACATCCTTCTCACAGTCCTTTAGTAAGTGGATGCCTCAAATTAAAACAGACAGTGAATAAAGATACAAAGGAAGAAAGGTTAAAATAAAACATAATCATGTGATTTTGAAGAATCTAATGTCATGGAATGTTGTTGAAGAAGGGGCTGTGTGAATGAGTCTCTGGAAGACACATAGCCTGGCTGTAATTTCGAAACACGCAATTGCCATACAAACCCTACGGTGTGGAAGCAGGCCCCTCGGTGCAACAAGTCCATACTGACCCTTAGAGTATCCCGTCCCCCTATACTACACATCCCTGAACACTATGGGTAATTTAGCATGGTCAATCCACCGAATGGGCACATTTTTGGACTGTGGGAGGAAACCGGAGTACCCAGAGGAAACCCACGCAGACACAGGGAGAATGTGCCAACTCCACACAGACAGTCACCCCATGGGGGGATTGAACGCGTGTCCCTATCACTGTGAGGCAGCAGTGCAAACCAGTAAGCCATCGCGTCACCCCAGAATTCTAAGTTTTTTTTATTTCATATAAACTTGTATTTATTGAAACAGCAAGCCATTAGAATTTAGTATTATCCGGGAATAGTCAGTAGTTATAAGTGAGTAATCGGTTTGTTAATAGTTTAGTTAATTTGTTCGCTGTTAGAGATGGAAAAATGCATTTTTACTGGTTGCTTTTAAAGTGAGTGTCAGGGATTTCTTTCAGTTAACCACCAGAAGTCGATGAAAGCCAGGTTACACCAATTTTCACACTTCTTTTTAACGTATTATCGGGCAAGGCACTCCTCTTTGGGTGTTTTGGCGTTAATTCTTGCGGGGATGGGGGTGGAAATCAACCTCTGCTTTATAACAGATTTAGGGTTCCTCCAGCATCTGAACGAATTTGAATAGATTTGATCGGATCGGATCAGATTTAAACAGATCTAGACAGATTTGGACAGAGTTCGGCACATTTGAATTGATTTATGATAGGAAAATTCCAAACAGATTTAAACAGATGTGGGGATTATTGTTCTAGATATTAAAAAAAAAGTTAAGGAAGAAGTGGGAAATCTGTTCAAGTTTCTTTCCTTGTTGCTGCTGAAATGAAAAGTATGGAAGTGGCTCTTAACATTGCTAAAGAAGTTCTGGGGGTCGAAGATTTTTCCCAAATTTGGCATGAAATTTTAGAAAGACAGAGGAAGGAGTCACTTTTAGAATTAGCAAATAAGCTATCTTTGTGTCCAACTTGGAGAAGAAAGCTGAAACTACAAATGGATTTTGCCAGGCATTAATGTATATTAGAGAAACAGTTAAATACAGTGAAGTTAGAATATAGAATGAATTGTAAATTAGACAATTGGCGTTAGAAGATCAAGAAAGGGGAAGAAGATTGTTAAGTGAAAAAGAAGAAAGGGAAACAAGATTCCTCACTGGAAAATAATAAAGGGAGAGAAGGTTTGAGTTTGAAATGATGAAGTTGGAACGAAATTGATCAGAAGGGTTGTGAAGTTTTTGCAGCTCTGACAGAGGAGGTGTCAAGAGAATGTACAGGAGTAAAACAGTCTATTTTAACTCCCTACGCTTTAGTACCAGAAGCATATTGACAATGGTTCAGAAATACAAGAAAGTAACCAGGTCAGACTTATGTCGATTTTGAAAGAATAAAACAGAGCAACATTCATGGGTTGATGAGAGTATTAAAGACTGAAATGATATATGAGGACCTTAGAGATATTATTCTGCTATAGGAGTTTAAGAAAAACTCACTTTCAGAAATGATAAGAATTCATGTTGAGGAACACAAAGTTAAAACAATGAGAAGAGCTGTTGAGATGGTGGATATACATGCATAGTGCATAAATCAAAATTTAGGTTGCGACTGCAACTTCATTTCACGAGGGATAGAAAAAGGGGAGCGGGGAGGTACTTCAGTGAGAAGCAAAAATGGTAGACTACATTGGGAGCAGTTTATCACATGTGAAAAAAGAACTCCAAGGATGTAGAAAAGTCTTGAAAGACATCACATGTTTTCACTGCAGTAAGTTGGAACACACAACGTCGCAGGTCGTTCAGTAAAGGCACTGGGGAAAAGGATGTTGTAAAAGAGGCTAAGACAGTGGGATTAACTAAAGTAGTTAAACAAATTCCAGGATAATTCGAGGAGCTGCAGGACATTGCACAGACTAGTCATAAACTGGATTGTAAGATAGTGACCGATCATTTCAAAGACTTCAGCCCTACGGATAAGATTTACTCAGGAAGAACATGGGGTGTAGGTAAAACAGTTAACATATCGAGAGATATGAGAGCTGAGTAGTCTCTAATAGTAAGAGGTGAATATATTTACACTCCTTCTGAAATGTTACATGACAGCGTGATAATCTGTGGAATAAAAGGAGAGAAAATTAGTGTTCCTCTGTGTAAGATAAGGCCAGAAAGTCCAATCAAGTTTGTGGAAGCTACAGTGGAAGTATTTGAAGAATTGTTCATTCCAGAAATATAGTTTGTTCTTGGAAACGATATAGCTGGATCACAGGTGGGAATGCAATCCTTTTTAGTGAGGAAGCTAAAAGAAAACGAGAAAACTGAGCAGTTAAAAGGAAAATATACTGGAGTTTTTTTTCCAGACTGTGTTTTGACAAGATCCCACAGTCATAAGTTAAAACAAGAAGGGAAAACAAAAGAGAAAGGTGAAGATGTTGAGGTCCAGTTAGCTGACACTCTTTTTAATGAAATGGTAAAAGAAAAACCTAAGCAGGTAGTGAATCAGGCAGAGGTGCTTAGTTCATTGATCAGACAGGGTATTGAGTACAAGAGCTGGCAGGTCATGTTACAGTTGTATAGGAATTTGGTTCGAATACATTTGGAATACTGTGTACAGTTCTGGTCGCCACATTAACAAAAGGATGTGGATGCTTTGGAAGGGGTTCAGAGGAGGTTTACCAGGATGTTGCCTGGTATGGAGGGCGCTAGCTATGAGGAGAGGTTGAGCAGATTAGAATTATTAACATTAGAAAGACAGAGGTTAGAGGGGGCCTGATTGAGGTCTCAAAATCATGAGAGGTATTGACAGGGTGGATAGTGATAAGATTTTTCCTCAGAGTGGGAGACTCAGTTACTAGGGGTTACGATTTCAAGGTGAGAGGGGAGAAGTTTACGGGGGATATGCGTGAAAGTTCTTTACGCAGAGGGTGGTGGGTGCCTGGAACGCTTTGCCAGTGGAGGTGATAGAGGCGGGCACAATAGCGTCATTTAAGATGTGTCTAGAGAGATGCATGAATGGGCAAGGAGCAGAAGGATACAGATCCTTGGAAAATAGGTGATAGGTTTAGATAGAGGATCTGGATCGGCACAGGCTTGGAAGGCCGAAGTGCCTGTTCCTGTGCTGTAATTTTTTTTGTTCTTTGATCTTTGTTGTTTGTTGTTTTTTCTTTGTTAATGAACTTACAACAAAAATAATGAGATGATAAAGAAATTATATCATGAAGCCCAGTCTGGAAAGGAATCTGAATGTATTCTGGAATATTATTACCTTAGCAATAAAATCTTACAACGAAAATGGACACTTTGGCAGATTAGTGCAAATGACTAATGGATGGAAGTTCTCTAGATTCTGTTGGCAGTTGAATAGAGGTAGGAATTACATCCAAGACGTCATCTAGGAGTGAGGAAGGATCAGGTTAAGATATAGAAGCAATTCTATTGGCCTGGATTCCATGAAGATGTGTTTGGAATTTTTGAGAAGAATTGTAGCTCAGGTTGTGGATGATGTTGTAGACATTCTCGTTTCGCCACTAATTTGATTGCAAATGCTTCATCACCCTTCTATCTAACATCGTCAGTACACCTCCAGTGAAGCATCTCTGTTCTGTCCCACTTGTAATTTATGTGCCTTGCTTTGCTGGGGTAGTTGGTGTTATTTCCGGTTTTCTTTTCTCAGTAGTTCTTACACAGTGTCAAATTCAATGCGTTTGTTGATGGAGTCCCAGTTGAAATATCAGGCCTCCAGGAATTCCCTGGCATGTCACTGTTTGGTTTGTGCGATTATGAATGTGTTGTCCCAGTCGAATTCATGTCCCTCGTTGTCCATGTGTAGTGAGACAAATCAGAATTGGTCGGGTCTCTTAGTGGCTAGTAGCTGTTCATGTATCGGTATTGTCAATTTTCTTCGGGCTTGGCTTAAGTAGTGTTTCTGACAGTCCTTTCATAGCATTTTATGTACTTACCCAATATTTTATGTATTACCCCAGTTTTGCTGGTTTTGGATATGGGACTGTTTGCATTCATCAGTAGCTGTCATTGGGAGGTTGTGGGGTTGGTCTGATATCTAGGGGTCTGAGTAGTCTCGTGGTCATATCTGAAATGTCCTTGATGTATGATCGGGTGTTAATGAATCTGGTCATGATGTGTCTTGCTGTTGTGGTTTGTCTCGGAGGTAATAGCAGATTGTGCTTTTCGGGTATCCATTTTTTTTGAAGACTCCGTTTCAGTGTTCCTGTTCTGCTTTGCAGAGGTCCGGGTTGCTGCAATCTGTTGTGGCTCATGTAAATAGTGTCCTGATGCCGCTCCATTTATGGGGATTGGGGCGGTTGCTAGTGTAATTGAGTACCTGGTCTGTATATGTGGTCTTTCACATATGCCAGTATGGTGTTCCCGGTTGTTTTGGCGTTCTACCATTATGTTCAGGAAGGGTAGTCTGTTGTTGTTCTCTTCTTCTTTCGGGAATTTTATTCGGGAAGTGTGTTGTTTATGTGTAGGTGGGTTTCTTCTAGTTTTGTGTTTTTAATAATCATGAAGGTGCCAGCTACACATCGAACCCAAAGTTTGTGTTGTCTAATGGGGAGTTATGTCCATTCTAACATTTGTAGTACTACACCTGCAATCAGTCCTGACATTGGGGAACTCATTGGTGTTCCGTTGATTTGTTTGTAAATGCTGTCATTGAGGGCGAAGTGGGCTGTGACTTTCAGATCTAATAGTTTCATAGTCGTGTCCTTATTGATGTTGTTAGTGTCCTGGGTTGCCTGCTTACTTGATTCATTCAGCATTGTGGCAATTATTTCTTTGTCTCAGTCGGTGTTTGTGGATGTAAATGATGTTGTAACATTGAAGGATATCATCATTTTGTACTCTTCTACCCTGGTGTACTTAACAATTTTGACGAATTCTTGGGATGAATGTATGGAGTGGGTAGCGTTGTCCACTAAGCATTTCAATTTCTGTTGTAGTTCCTCGGCGAGTCTATGTGTTGATGTACCTGCAGTGAGACAATTGGTCTGAGGGGGACCCCCGGTTTGTGTATCCGGGTACTGTATCTAGCTGATATCTTACTGAATTGTGCAATTTTGTTCAAGGTCGTTGTAATTCGGTTTCCGAACTGTGGTGTCGGGTCTAACGCCATCTGTTAGTAGGTGTCCGTATGAGCTAGCAGAGGGTGAGATTTCTCGATGTGTTGGATTCTAGCGAGGATTACTGCCATGCATCGTTTGTCTGCTGGAAAGAGTACAACGTTCGAGTCTTTCCAGGGCTTTCCTCTCTTGTGTTTTGAATGTGCTCCACTTTCATTTTTTTTTATTTGCTCAGTGTTGGGGCTATCGTACGTCTGGTGGTCAGTTGTACTTCTTCCGTGAGTTTGTTGTTCTTTCGCGTTGATTCCAGCCCAGCCAAGAAGTCAGTCTTGATTTTGGACAGTTTTGCTTGAAGGCCTATTCTTTTTTTTTGGTCTTTTGCTGTTGTATGCTGATGGCTTATTCCAGTTAGTATGACTATTCCTGTTTGGTTGCGTTGATGTACAGAATTTTTGGCATGAAATTTCCCACCTGTATTTGTGGAGGCGACTGTGGGCATTGTTCACCATATCATGTATCTGCAACGTTCTGTTCAACTGTCCTCCGGGCCTGTGTATTGTTGGCAAATGGTTTATATGTTAAGCTTTTTGACAGTACATGCTTTCTGAGGGATTCATGCAGGAAGTACAGTTGTTCACGGTTTGCTCTCAGTTATATAATGTTTGTTACCCAACTTCAGGCCACTTTGAGAGTGTTGCACCCATAGGTGTTTAAAGCTTTCGAGAAGATTTGTAGCTCAGGATGTGGATGAATTTGTAGACATGCTTGCCGAGCCAATGGGTTCAGTTGCATACGATTCGTCACTCTGCTAGACAACATCGTCAGTGCGCCTCCGATAAGGCGTCAGTGTTCAGTCCTGCTTGTTACTTATATACATTGGGCTGCTGTGGTGTTTGGTATTACTTCGGTTTTGTTTTCAGTGGTTTGTACACCGGGTCAAATTTAATGTGTTTGTTGATGGAGTTCCGGTGTGAATACCAGGCCTCCAGGAATTCTTTGGCATGTCATTGGTTGGATTATACGATTATGCATGCGTTGTCTCAGTCGAATTCGTGTCCCTTGTTGTCCTTGTGTAATGAGGCAAGTGAGAATTGGTCGTGCCTTTGGTGGCTAGTTGTTGTTCATCTGTGTTGTCAATTTTCTTCTGGCTTGGCCTATGTAATGTTTCTCACAGTCCTTTCATGGCATTTTATGTCTTACCCCAGTTTTGCTGATTTTGGGTATGGGATCCTTTGCGTTCCTCAGTAGATTTCATAGGGTAGCTGTTGGGATACTCTGATACTTGGGAGTCTGAGTAGTCTTGTAGTCATCTCTGAAATGTCCTTAATGTTTGGTAGGGTGTTTAATGAGTCTGTTCATGTTGTGGTCTGTGTTGGAGGTAACAGCAGATTGTGTTTTTCGGGTATCTATTTCTTTTGAAGACTGAGAATAAGTGCTCCTGTTCTGCGTTCCATAGTTCTGGGTTTCTCCAATGTGTTGTGGCTCCTTCAAATAGTGTCCTGACGCAGACCCAATTGTGGGCGTTGGGGTGGTTGCCAGTGTAACTGAGCATCAGTTTCGTACGAATGGTCTTTCTTGAAGCGCTAGTTTGGAGTTTCCTGTTGTTTTCGAATTCTACCATTATGTACAGAAACGGTAGTCTGTTGTTTTTCTCTTCTTCTTTCATCAGTTTTATTCAGTAAGAATGTTGTTTATGCGTTGGTGGATTTCTTCTAGCTTTGTGTTTTTAATAAGCATGCAGGTGTGATCTACATAGCGGACCCAAAGTTTGGGTTGTTGTATACTGGGGGGCGCTGTCCACTGTAACCTTTGCATCACTGCTTCTGTAATCAATCCTGACATTGGGGATCCCATTGGTGTTCCGTTGATTTGTTTGAATATGCTGTCTTTGAAAGTGAAGTGGGCTGTGAGGCTTAAATGTAGTAGATTCATGGTGGTGTCCTTATTGATGCTGTTGGTGTCTTGTGTTGTTGGCTTATTTGTTTCTTCCTGCAGTGTGGCAATTGTTTCGTTGGTTATTATTAAATGTTCAAAACTAGAAGAAACCCGCCAACACATAAACAATATCGATATCGGGATAGAATTCATGAAAGAAGAAGAGAACATTACCCGACTGCTGTTCAGAAAGCAGGGTAAGGTTGAGTTGTTGTGTCTCACGTTAAAGAACACAGGAAGAGAACGTTAAGTGTTGTACACAATTCTTCAGGACATGCTGCATTAAAAGACCTGAATGTATTTGTGCACGAATTGCCAAGGTTGGAAGACAATAGAGAATTTTTAGAAACACACGAGGTATCTATGCTTCATTAATTGTGGCAGAGATTACAAGGGCCACGATTTTTTTGTTGACTTGTTGAAGATATTTATTAGCTCTGAGCTAGGGTACAATTGAAAGATCTATACTCCATTTGGGAAGAATGTGAAGGCATTCAAAACAGGGCAGAAGATGTTCAGAATAACTCAGCGGTGGAATAGGACTACTGAGCTGGAGCTCATACACTCCTTCCATTCTTTTCATTTTTTTCTCGATGCCTTTGTTTTCCCTTTTCATTTTCCCTCCTGCCCTTGCGAAGCAACATGTATATCCAGGCGGAAAGCGAGTGCAGACACACAGCCTCAGCTTGGACTCAAAATCAAGGCCCAGCACAGACTCAAATTGCCATCCTCAGCACGGATTTAGAATACTCGTGGACAAAGATGAGAGTGGTCCTAAAGGAAGAGTGCTAAATTTGGGGAAGGCCAACTATAGCAAGATTCGACATGTGGATTGGGAGCAGTTGTTTGAGGGTAAATCCGCACTTGATATGTGGGAGGATTTTAAAGAGAGGTTGATTAGAGTGCAGGACAGACATGTCCCTGTGAAAATGAGGGATAGAAAGGGCAAGATTAGGGAACCATGGATGGCAGGTGAAATTGTGAGACTAGCAAAGAGGAACAAGAAAACTTATATAAGGTCTAGACGACTGAAAACAGAGGAAGCTTTTGAAGAGTATCGGGAAAGTAGGACCAATCTGAAATGAGGAATTAAGAGGGCTAAAAAGGGTCATGAAATATCGTTAGCAAACAGGGTTAAGGAAAATCCCAAAGACTTTTATTCATACATAAGGAGCAAGAAGGGAACTAGAGAAAGGTTTGGCCCACTAAAGGACGAAGGAGGGAAGTTATGCGTGGAGTCAGAGAAAATGCGTGGGATTCTTAATGAGTACATTGCATCAGTATTCACAGAGGAGAGAGACATGATGGATGTTGAGGTTAGGGATAGATGTTTGATTACTCGAGGTCAAGTCGGCACAACGAGGGGGGTAGTGTTCGGTATTCTAAAAGACATTAGGATGGACAAGTCACCAGGTCCGGATGGAATCTATACCAGGTTTGTGATGGAAGCGAGAGAGGAAATAGCTGCGGCCTGAACAGATATCTTTGCAGCATCCTTGAGCACGGGTGAGGTCCCTGAGGACAGTAGAATTGCTAATGTTGTTCCCGTGTTTAAGAAGGGTAGCAAGGATAATCCAGGTAATTATAGACCGGTGAGCCTGAAGTCGTGATGGGGAAGCTGCTGGAGAAGATACTGAGGGATAGGATGTATTTACATTTGGAAGAAAATGATCTTATTAGTGATAGGCAGCATGGTTTTGTGCAGGGAAGGTCATATCTTACCAAATTGATAGAAGTCTTTGAGGAAGTGACAAAGTTGACAGGTGAGGGAAGGGCTGGAGATGTAATATGCATGGATTTCAGTCAGGCATTTGATAAGGTTCCCCATGGTAGGCAGATGGAGAGTGTGCAGTCACATGGGGTCTAGGGTGTACTAGCTAGATGGATAGAGAACTGGCTGGGCAACAGGAGACAGACAGTTGTAATGGAAGGGAGTTTCTCAAAATGGAGAACTGTGACCAGTGGTGTTCCACATGGATCCGTGTTGGGACCACTGTTGTTTGTGATATACATAAGATATCTGGAGGAAGGTATAGATGGTCTGATTAGCAAGTTTGCAGATGACATTAAGATTGGTGGAGTAGCAGATAGTGAAGGGGACTGTTGAAGAATGCAGCAGAATATAAATAGATTGGAGAGTTGGTCAGGGAAATGGCAGGTGGAGTTCAATCCAGGCAAATACAAGGTGATGCATTTTGGAGGACCCAATTCAAGACCTATTTATATGGTAAATGGAAAAGCCCTGGGGAAGATTGATGCGCAGAGAGACCTCGATGCTCAGGTCCATTGTACGCTGAAGGTGGCAACGCAGGTTGATAGCGTGGTCCAGGAAGCATATGGCATGCTTTCATTCATCAGACGGGGTATTGAATACAAGAGTTGGCAGGTCATGTTACAGTTGTATGGGACTTTGGTTCGACCACATTTGGAATACTGTGTACAGGTCTGGTCACCACGTTACTAAAAGCATGTGGATGATTTGGAGAGGGTGCAGAGGAGGTTCACCACGATGTTGCTTGATATGGAGAGCTCTAGCTATAAAGAGAGGTTGAGTAGGTTAGGGTTATTTACATTAGGAAGACTGAGGTTGAGGGGGCCCCTGATTGAGGTCTACAAAATCACGAGAGGTACAGACAGGGTGGATAGCAAGAAGCTTTTTCTCAGACTGGGGGACTCAATTACTCGGGGTCACGATTTCAAGGTGAGAGGGGAAAAGTTTAAGGGAGACATACGAGAAAGCTCTTTACGCATAGGATGGTGGGTGCCTGGAACGCGTTGCCAGCGGAGGTGGTAGAGGCAGGCACGATAGTGTCATTTAAGATGTATCTAGACAGATACATGAATGGGCAGGGAGCAGAGGGATACAGCTCCTTGGAAAATAGGTGACAAGTTTAGACAGTGAATCTGGATCAGTGCAGGCTTGGAGGGCCGAAGTGCCTGTTCCTGTGCTGCAATTTTCTTTGTTCTTTGTTCTATCCCAGCTTCAGTGTGGATTGAGATTGTATCCTCAGCATGGGTTCAGCCTTCTGGTCTCGAGGTGAAGCCCAGAGTGTTCTGGGTTGCAAGGACTGTTAATCTGAATTCTTATTTCTTCTTTTTTTTCCACTCTATTGTTGGACGTTTTATTTTCTTTTGTGTTTTTCCTTTCCCGAAGAACTTGCTCTTATGAATCTGTGCTGAGGTACCTTGATTCCTAAGATGGTGCAGTAAGTGGCGATGTGGTAATTTTTTCACTGTACCCATGTGAGCCTGTGTGATAATGAGACTAATTTCAATTCTCATTCTAGAATGATCCCAAGATGGAAGCGTTCAGTTATAAGAATTGACTAGAAAAATGTGACTGCTTCCTTTGGAAGGGAGAAGATGAAGAGGATATTTGATCGAAAGTATCAAAATACTGACACGTTTGGATAATGTCGATGAGAAGCTCTTTCCACTAACAATAAGAGCATGTATCACACAGTTTGAAAGTATTTCACTTGAGAAGCATATACAAGGTAAACAAGAAAAAAAAATACTCAGCGTGTAGAGAATTCAAGAGTTATGTGGAAAACACAGTAAAATGGACCTGTGGAATGTCTGATGATCTATGATATTCTTAAATGTTGGAGCAGGCTTGAGGTGCCCAATATCCTACCCCGATCCTATTTCGACAGACTTGTAGTGTTATGGTGTCGGTATTCCTGAATGCAGTGTTGCACGTGTTCTATTTTGGAGACCCTCACGGACTTGATGCAATAACAAGACACTGACCTGTTTAGAAAAACATAAATCCTTTATTACAAAGCAAGTACGAGCTGTGGATGATCATGGTACTCAACCCGGCACAGAGTGCAGAGTCTCATAAGCGATTCTCCCCGAGCAGCGGAGAGTCCCCACTTTTTATACCTTATCGAGAGCATAACACATAAAGCAATTTTACATCTCAAAATAGCATGTTACATGAAACAATCACGACATCGGACAATGACATGATAACACAAACAATTACTACATCGAAAACATAAAGAGAGTAGAATACGGTATCGATTTAACGAGATAACAAGTTGTGGGGCTGGATGAACACAGCAGGCCAAGCAGCATCATAGGAGCAGGAAGGCTTGACGTTTCGGGCCGAGACCCTTCATCAGATTGTTCGCAAAGTGACTGCTAACGGCAGGAGGCGATTTCAAGTTGCCGAAGAGACAGACTGTAATTTCAAGCTGCCGAAGTGTCTGGCTTGAACAATGGTCAGTGTCCTGGCCCCTTTAGCAGAAACAAAAGTTACATTCTTTACAAGATTTCAGAAGTCTCACACCTTTACAAACGTTGTCACTTAATCTTATTTGAGACAGCTTCCACATACTGCTGTGCAGGAAATGAAATATTTACAAAGTTTATACCTAATTCTATTCAGGCAGGAAGCTTAAGACAGTGTGTCTTTTCTACTGATGTATGGGAAGATAAGGATTTACAAAGTTTTACACCTAATTCTAGTTGGGCAGGAAGTTTTAAGGCAGCGCTTGCATGCCTCTGTGTAAGCAGATAAAAAGCATTAATTAATAGAGTATATAGAACTCAAAGGAATGTTATCCCAATAACATCTCACGTGAGGTGGACTTGCTTTCAATGGGCACATTTATTAAGGCATAAAATGAGTGGGTCACTAACAGCGCACTGGAAATTGATGTTACGCCAAAATTATGAGAAAGATAGTTCAGTTATTATGGAGATAGCAAGAACTGAAGATGCTGGAGTCGGTGTGAACATAGTGTGGAAATGGAGGAACACAACATTTCAGACAGCATCAGCGGAACAGGAAAGTATACATTGCAGGTCTGGACACTTCATCAGAACTCATGAAGGGTCCTGACCCAAAACATCAATTCCCCACTACTCAAATGATGCCTGACCTGCTGTGTTCCTCCAGCTCCACACTGTGCTGACTCAATCCTAATGGATCTAATGGTCTCCTTCTATGTTTTGAGTTTTTTTTTCCTTCTGAATCTGTGGGAGTACTGTTTTTGTTCGAGTATCTCCAAAAGTAATGCGGCAAACTGTGGTGTAGATGTTAAAGTCGCACAAACAGGTGCAGAAAAGAATCTGGCTGTTAGAATTCTCGCTTGCATAGCTCGATGCCTGGGGTTTAAGGAAGCTGAAGACACCCTCCAGTTATACAAAATCCTGGTTAGATCTCATCTGGAGTATTGTGTCTACACATGGGCACCACTCCTAACAACAATATCTTTGCCTTAGTGTGAGAACAACATAGGTTTAGGAGAACGTTAACCGCATTCCAGGGCTTATGGGGAGAGACTTACATATTAAGGTTGTTTTCTCAAGGATTAAGAATGTTTAGGGGTGATCTGACTGAAGTTTTGAAGATACCAACAAGTGAGTACGGGGTTGAGAAAGATATAATATTTCCACTCGTTGGAGATTCGAGAAAGAGATAACATAGTCTGTGAATTACTACCACAGCGTTTAGAAGAGATGTTAGGTAACGCTTCTACACACTAATGGCAGTGGATGCTGGAGCAATTGTTAATTTTAAATTTGCGTTTTTTTTGTGAAGTGCAGCTACCAAGTGAGATGGGCTAGAGGTAGAATTGTGGAGCGGGTCTACAGATCAGCCCCGATTTTAATAAATAACAGAAGATGCTCGTGGGGCTGAGTGGCCTCTTCATGTTCGATAGTTCCTATGTTGCTTGCATTGAGGCCATGAGTAGAATGAGATAAGCAATGGTTTAATTAAACCTCTTAGCAGCTCGAGGGGCCGACCAGTCTACATATCGTTTTATTGCTAATGAATTCAAATGCACTCTTATTTGCATCATAATTTGATTTAAAATAAGTTGTATCACATATCTTCGTGTGATTGACAAAAAAAAACTGTGTATGTGAGTCGATTTGTGAAATGGTGCACCAAACGATCATTTGTAATAGACATCATCGACTCTTTTGAGGGATGAAGTGAAGTTAAGTAACAGGTGTGTCCTCTGTACTGGAGTGTGCTTGTCTGAGTCAAGGATGACCAACAGAACGTAGAACTATTTTTGAGTTATGGAACAGACAACCATTTTGCTGTTAAAGGAGATATATTATCCAGTGCCTGCAATCATGGGTCTCCCTGGTGAGCCCATTTTTTTGTTGTAAATTTGCATGATTTGCTTCAGGGTGCCAAAACGTATACAGGGTATGCTGTAATGTTTCTCAGATCTGAGCAATCCACTGGAAGGTATTTCCCCTGCTCACTAGTCAAGCATCAATCTCGTAACACGGAAAGAAAAAACAAATTTATATGTGCTTCCGCTGCGCCAAATCATGCAAGGTTTTTGGACCAAGTGCTGGAAAACATGATTATAACAGTAAGGTAACAAGGTGTGGAGCTGGATGAACACAGCAGGCCAAGCAGCATCATAGGAGCAGGAAAACTTGACGTTTCGGGCCTAGACCCTTCGTCAGAAATGGGACAGGGGAAGAGGGTTCAGAAATAAATAGGGAGAGAGGGGGAGGCGGATAGAGGAGATGATAGGTGGAGAGGAGGTTGACAAGTCTAAGAGGCGGGGATGGAGCCAGTAAAGGTGTGCGTAGGT
>JAHRHZ010000224.1:51706-64231 GCA_024137785.1 Ginglymostoma cirratum
TCCCCCATTTCTGATGAAGGGTCTCGGCCCAAAACGTCAAGTTTTCCTGCTCCTATGATGCTGCTTGGCCTGCTGTGTTCATCCAGCCCCATGCCTTGTTATCTCAGATTCTCCAGCATCTGCAGTACCTTTTATCTATAATAGTAAGGTAGTTGTTTTTGATTGGTGAATGTTTGATGTGCTAAAGGTCATTTTTCTCTGCTGTAGTCCTCTTTAACTCTGATTTTCCCTGACACTGGCATGATCACAACATGAAATTAAGCTCATCAATATGTATGTCGCTTGGGGAGGGCTGGGCTAATAATTACGAAGCCATGACATGCAATCAGCAATCTCCATATTTTTGGTTTTTAACCTTGTATTGTCACTTGGTTCACAAATTATAATTGATTTCTTTGTTGTTAATCCACAAAAAAAAGTCAATGTTCTTCTCATGCGTCTTGTTTACAGCAAACATAATGACAATTGTCATTCTTGTGCGAGGAAACTGCAGCCTCCCAAAATGTATCTCTGTCTACATGTTAGCCATGGCAACAACAGAACTATTGGTAATAATCATTAATGTTATAGTTTATAACATTCTTATGTATCACTTTCCATTGTCTTATCTGTCTCATACGTGTATTTATAAATTTAAGTTCTACACGGCCTGCCTTGTGCTGGACTTATCTGTCTGGTTCACAGTCGCCTTCACTTTTGGTCGTTTTGTCATCATCTGCTGTCTGAAATTTAAGACGTGGTATTCTACCTTGCGAACTGCGGCTACAGTTATAACCGTGAGCTGTACCTTTATGTTCATTAAGGGTATTCCCATTTTCCTTGCATATGAACCTGAACACATTGTTAACAGGGAGAAATGGAACTGCCAATCAAGTGTGTCTTTCTTTTCCTCAATTGCAGGAGTAGTGTACGTCTGTTTTTACAGCATCTGTTTCGTTTGGCTTCCTTTCATTTTAATTGTTTTCGTTAATTCATTCACAGTCGCACATATAAGGGTAAAAGGTAAAGCCCGTAAAGTACTTTGGAGTTACACAATTGACAAACAATGTGATGCAGAGATGAAGAGTCGAATGAAAACAATTGTTTTGCTCTTTGCTATCTCGGGAAGTTTCATTCTGTTGTGGTTGACGACTGCGATAACCTTTGTAATGACCAGACTCTCAAACATCAATTATTACCGTGAAGACCTTCGAAATACACCGTATATTACAGGCGAAACTGGAGCCATGCTGCTTTATTTGAGTTCCTGTTCAAACACGTGCCTTTGCAGAGTAACACAGAGAAAATTCAGAGAAGAGCTGGTGGATCTTCTCAAGTCATCCTATGCATTCATTGTAAAGTTGTTATATATAAAAGGAAAATGATTAAGAACGCCTCTTGACAGATAAGAATATAATGTCACTCATTCTTTATATGATACCAGGATTCTCTGTCGTATTTGTATAAAGACAATTAATCGAGATAAAATGAATCAGTGTCGCTCATCCTTGATTGTTTTAACTTCAATAGTTATTTAATCAATTCATTGTCCCAATCCCTGTGGGAATCACAGTCATGACTTGACAGTCCCTCACTCTGTTTTATTTTTAAGCATACAAACACAGTTTCTATCTTTAGTAATGTTTCTCCACTCTTCTTGATTAATCTAAAACAGTTTTAAAATATCCAACAGCACTTGAAACAAGATGTGTTATTAGTTCGAGGGAATGTGTCACAGTGAAGAGAATTGTTATTCACACAAATCAGCAAAAGTACGATAAATGAGGGAGGAAAGCAACATTTTATAACTCGTGAAACCCCAATGAAACAGATTTGAGTGGTAATGTCAATTCCTCCATCCTGACAATATGCAAAGGATGTTTTCTGCGGTCAGTTATAGGTTATTTCCCATTGCCCCATGGGATTGTGTGGATACCAAAAGAGAGAACATGGTCCGTAAGATACACAACACCAGTAAGTTTGTGAAATTTCTTCTCAGCCCATCAAGTTTACAAGGTAACAGACAGCACTTACTTTAGCCAATGTTGTCATCAGCTGGGATGAATCTCACAGGGCATTTTATCCTTCATTGTACGATTAAACACTTTGCACAATTTCCAATTCCATCACCTCACACCTACATCTTATTTCACTGTTACGTTCAGTGCATTTCATCACAAATTGAACACAGCAATCCTGTCACAAAAAAAAAAACAGAAATTGCTGGACAACCTCAGCAGGTCCAGCAGCATGTGTGGAAAGAAAACCGAATTCAGGCTTCGAATCTAGTGAGCTTTCTTCTGAACTAAACAGTCTGAACTGAGAGCACTGTGTCTATTTTAAAATTGCACACTTACCAAAACATTTTCTCATTGTTCCGTTCGTTAAAAGTTTAAATCGAATGGCATGAATGTGTTTTATTTTCAGTTTGAACGGCCATTTTGTATTTTGGATCATGTTCTCTATTCGTGATCAAATAACTGTAAATTTCACAAGAGCATTGGTTTGCACGCATACCAAGAATCACCCAAGCAGAGCACATGCACATACACAATATGATATTGTTTGAAAAAGTATGTAACTATAATGTTGCTAAGGTCTTGCAAACTGATAAGGAATTAAAAAAAAGATGGTGGTTTCGCCTGAGTGTCACCACCTCAGGTAATGGGCAAAATGGAATCTTCATGGGAAGTGTCGATAGAAGAAAAATTGAACTGATTCTGTTAACATTATGTAGCTTTGCAAGCTAGCCATCGAGATAACGGAGGTAAAGTTGCAAATATGCTATCCGAATTGATAACATGTTGACATCTACATAAATCATGGAGCAATACCAACCCTTTCACACACGACGTTGTGCCGAATATGATACCAAATAAAACCAAAATCTTAATGCTGGCCTTGGTCATTTCTCTCTATTGCTTGCATTTTCAAGTGCTTCTCTAAAAGTTCCTTAAATGTCCCTATCGTATCTGCCTCCACCTCCACCCCCGGCAGCGTGCCCCATAATTGTACCACTTTCTGTGGAAAGAAAAACTTGCCGCTCACACCTCGTTTGAATTTCCTACCCCTCACCTTTAACACTCGAACCCTAGTATTAGACAACATATAGATATATTGCCGTTAGAGACCAAGAAACAGTGAATGGAATTTATTACTTGTAAGTGTGAGGTGCTGTACTTTGGGAGGTCAAGTATTGAGGAAACATGTACAGATAATGGCAGCGTCATGAAGAGCATTTACTTACAGAAAGATCTTGTAGTTCAAGTCCACAGCTCCCTGAAAGTGGCCACACAAATACATAGGATGGTTAAGAAGGTATACAGCACGCTTGCCTTTATTTGTCCGGGAATTGAGTATAAGGGTCAGGATGTCATGCTGCAGCGTTTTAAGTCTTTGACTAGGCAACACTTAGAGCATTGTGTTCAATTGTGTTCGCCGGAATACTTGAAGAATGCGGACACTTTGGAGAGGGTGTGGAAGCATTTTACCAGGATGCTGCCTGGGTGACGGGGTATGAGCTATACTGTTAGGCTCCTAAAACTCATGCATGTTTTTCTCTGAGATAGTAATAACTGCCAATGCTGGACTCAGGTATAACACAGGGTGGAGCTGAAGGAGCACAACAGTCCAGGCAGCGTCAGAGGAGCAGGAAAGTTAATGTTTTGGTCGGGTCCCTTATTCAGGAATGGGCTTTTCTGAAGATGGATCCCGACCCGAAACGTCAACTTTCCTGCTCCTCCAATGCTGCCTGGCCTGCTGTGCTCCTTCAGCTCCACACTGTGTTATTATTTTTTTTTTGTTTTGGACTGGTGGAGGCTGAGGGGAGAATTGACAGAAGTCTATAAAATTATGATTTGCATAGATCAGGCACACGAGAAGAATTCTTTTCACAGAGTTTAAATATATATTACTGGGGAAATGCATTTAAAGTGAGACGTGGAAAGTTGAAAGTAGATATGAGGGGCAGTTTTATTACACAGAGAGTGGTAGGAGTCTGGAACGCGCTGTCATGGGTGGTAGTGGAGACAGATACGATAGGAGTATTTAAGGGACTTTGAGATAAGCACATGAATATGCAAGGAACGAATGGATCTGGGTCAAGGGCAGATGTAAGGGGCCGAATGGCCCGTTTTGTATTATATCCTTCTATGTTCTATATTCCCTACGGAATTATGTTAGTCACGGACCTCCAGCCATTAAACAAAATCTTCCACCACTACCATCTGCCTTCGAGGGGCATGCCAATTCTGAATCCAGTGGCCAAGTCGCCTCTGATCCTATGCAACTTAGTCATCTGGATGAATCGACCAGGAGGAGGCTGAAAGAAGAACACAGCAGAAGAGTCATGAAAGTCATAGAGTCCTCAGAAGAGGTACACTTTTGGAGAATTTTGTCTACCATATTATCCGTACCATTGAAAGTCATTTCCTTCTCACTGTTAACACATAAGGGCAATAGAATTTAAGAAATTAGAACGGTACCAGACTATTCAGGCTCTCAATCTTGCCCTGCTATTCAATAAGATTCCTGCTGCTCTATTCATGTTTCGAATTCCTCAATGCTATCCACTCCGCCACAAATATCGATTCTTTTTAGCAAGAATATTTCTACCATAGCCCTAAAAATATTTAATGACCCTTCATCCAACAATACACGAAAGAGGTGGAAAATATTATCGTTGTTCTACAAAAGTAACCCTTAACATGCAAACAGTAACTGATAGTTTTTGAGTGTTTGACAAAATAAATCATTAATAACACGAAAAGCCATTGAAGCAGAAGTTAGCCATTCAGCACATTGAGTCTGCGCAGTCATTCAAAGAGATTGTGCCTGATTTGATAATCCTCAAATCTACCCTCCTATGTTTTCCACATAAACAATGATTCCTTTTCCAGCTAAAAATCTGGCTAACTCAACCATAACCATATTTAATGTTCCCAGTCTCTGCCAGAACATCAATTCTGCAGATTCACTCCTCTTGAAGAGAAAAAAACTCAACCGCTTCCCCTCTCGAAGGTATGTTGACCCAGAGCAGTTATCGCCTTTTAATCAGGTAGCAATCCGACTGTCTGATAAGAGTGTGGCAATTTTACTGCAAAATATAACGGTAAATTACCAGTTAACAATTTTGTATATATGTCATGCAATATACCCAATGTTTGTCCATAACTGGGTATTGATCTTCTTCTTTGAGTTAACGTGAAATGAAGAGAATGCATTCTGCAACGTTGTCGAAGTGTGTGTGCAAACTGGTGGACAGTTGATAAGTTGTATTCAACCATCAAATTTAATGATTTCCTTCGAGTGAAGCTTAGTCCTTGCCAACATGATTTCTCTCTGTTCTCTTTGCATAGGATACTTTCTTTTCTCAATCATTTATCATTCATAAGAAATGAAATTCCATGTCAATCAGAGTTTTCGTGACTCAGTGTGTATTTATGTAAGTGACATTGTCCCAAAGTGGACTTTTGCTTCATTTTGTTGAATATTTTGGCTCAGACAACTGAGACTGTACCTTGTAAGTAATTTAAAGGCTCCAGTTTGGCTGTGCTTTTTTTTTTAACAACAACAAGGTTAGAGAAAAAACCGTGAGAATGGGGGATGGATATCCGGAACAGTTGCTTTGATACACTTTGCAGTGCTTGCAATGAAGTCAGCCAGTTGGTCATAATAGAATATGAGTTCACTGATTGGGGCTGTTAATTCAGTCCAGTCAGGGAGACTTGGCTGACATATAAAAATAACAAGTGTCAGAAATACTGACACTCCGGTACCTGGCTCTGAATGAGGCAGTACTAAAGCCGAGGACTGTTCATGTGTGAATAAAGGTTGACTTAGTGATAATATCGGGGCCTCTGTGGAAGATTTCACAGTTGTCCCTGTTCAATCTTTGACTCCAGATCGCAAGATACTTTGAAAGATAATTCATGATTCAGCATGATCTGATATTCTTTATAAGTAAAAAACCATGTAACATACTCTGTGCAATTTAGATGTTAAAACATACAATGTTTGCATCATAAGCGCCTTCAATTATTTTAGTAAATTCAACAAAACTTTGGTCAAGTAAAGTACTTCCTTGTCAAACTCGGAGCATTTTCATGTGAAGATATTATTGGTGACATAATTTGTCCAGTTGTTCATTTTATTATTGAGAATAACATTAGATGTTGCCAACAATTTGGTAAAATTAAACAAACACGAATATATTATCTTTCATTATAATAATAGCTTAGCTTTCATTAATAGAGGGATTGAGCTCAAGAGCTGTGGAGTTATGCACCAGCTATACAAAAGCCTGTTTCGGCTACATGTGGAGTATTGTCTCCAGTTCTGGTCAACTCATTACAGGAAAGATGTGCAAGTGTCAGAAAAGATGCAGAAGAGATTTACCAGAATGTTGCCGGGAATGGAGGGATGGTCTTACTTGGAAAGGTTGAGAGAGCTAGGGCTTTTCTCTTCAGAACGACGAAGGATGAGAGGTGATTTGATTGAGGAGTACAAAATGATCAGAGGTATAGATAGAGTAGACAGCCAGAGACTTTTTGCTAGGGTGGAGATAGCTTTTACAAGGGGACATAGTTTTAAAAGTGAAAGAAGGTATATATTGGGGAGACGTCAGAGGTAGGTTCTTTATTCAAAGAGTGGTAGGGGCGTGGAATGCATTGCCGGAGAGGGTAGTAGAGTCGGCCTCATTAGGGCGGCTATTAGACAGGCATATGGATGATTGTAAAAGGTAGCGGTGGAGGTTAGATAGACCTTAGATTTAGGGTAAAAGTTCGGCACAACATTGTGGACCGCAGGACCTGTACTGTACTGTTCTATGTTCTATGTTCTATACGCATTCTGATTTTGATTTGAAATAGATTTTGGCCCATATCTCTCTGAACCCTTCCTTTTTATACACACATCCAGATGACTTAGATGTTGCAATTATATCCGTCTCCATAATTTCCTCTGGAACATCGTTCCATACACAGCATGCTGCACGAAAAGTTACCCCTCAGGTGTTTTTCTAAATTTTTCTCTCTCATCTTAAACGTTTGTCTCCTGTTTTTGGACTCCCCATTATCAGAAAAATGCCTTTTCTATTCATGCTCTTACATACCCCTCATGATTTTATAAACCTAGATAAGGTCACAACTCAGAAATAGCAAAAGATCACCCCTCAGCCTTCAGCAACATTGTAAATCATTTCAGCACCCTCTCAAGTTTTATAAAATCCTTCCAAGATATGGGAGATTAGAAATTTACGAAGTAATCTCCAAACCGCAGTGCCATTGCTGTGTCTCTCATGTCCTATTTAAATATTATTTTATTCCACTAGACTATTTTCGAGTTGAGCTTGATAACTTAATGCTCTTCAACAAGTGAATTGGCATTAAATTATTTAAAATGTATCCATATAAATCTATGAATAGTACAATATTTTTTAACGTCTTCTCTGTGGCAAATTTTCAAGGTTTCACTCAATGCAGGATGTCTGCCCTTTCCATGCCAATCAATACTCTGCTTTAATCTGAAATGTTCTTTGCTCAGCTTCTAATTGTTTTGTCTTTTTTTCTCTTTTCTGTTTTGATTTTGTTTGCAGCAGAAATTCCATAACGTTCCTTCTCAGAAGCCCATGTTAAGTATAAACAGTAATGGGTCATTCCTCCACCTCGATCCAATAGAATCATGGATGATTAGAAATTCCTCAGTCCACTTTCCTGCACTTTCTCCAAAACTGTTAGCTACAGTTATCATCAAGAATTAATCAATCTCAGTCTTAAAATATATACAAAAACTCTACATACACAGTAGATTCAATTCGGGCAGCCACAGTGGATTAATGGTTAGCACTGCTGCCCACCAGTACCAGGGGCCTGGGTTCAGTTCCAGCCTCAGTGACTGTCTGTGCAGAGTTTGCACATTCTCCCCGTGCCTCCGTGAGTTTCCTCCGGGCGCTCCGGTTTCCTACCACAGTCCAAAGATGTGCATGGTAGGTGGATTGTCGATGCTAAATTGCCAATAATGCGCAGGGATGTTTAGGTTAGGTGGGTTAGACGTGTGAAAGGGAGGGGAAGAGGTCTAGGTGGGATGCTCTTCAGAGGGGCGGTGTGGGCTTGTTGGGCCAAATGGCCTGTTTCCACACTGTGGAGATTGTATGATTCTACAGCTCTCTGACAATCAGTTGTTAACCTAAACCAGAAAATCTACGCCATGCACTAACCACTAAGTTCAAAGGATGTTCAGCACAATGGATAATAAATTACTGTAATCAATGATAATGCATGGGACAATTCTAAAATGTGTATGAAACTTTCGAGTTACTGTCTAAATTAATATATCATGTTCACCAATACTGAACGGAAGTCAATTCAACGGTCAAGAAAATGAATTATTCCTGCTCCTCGTTCTGTGATGTTATTCCATGTATTCATTTTATTGAAAGGCGTATCTATTGCTAAGAAGTGTCATCTCCTCGTGTACAAGGCGGGTGAAGTGGTGCAGCATGAAACTCGTCAGAAGCCGGAACTAACTCTGATGATGTTGAAACTTGTTTCTTTATTCACCTGCTCACAACCAGGGACATAATGCTCTATAAATAGGGAATATTGACTCCCCTCAAGGCCATTGCAAGTGGAGTCATTTGTGTGTATACCCCGGAGGCGTTCTTCTGAGAATGGCACAGCCCGTGATTCTACAGATGAAGATAATTTACTACCCGATTCTTGCAGCCTTTGGCATTCTTGGTAAGACAATAAAATTTATTGTTTCACACAATCATTGAAAAATTAATGAGCAAAAGGTTACGTCTAATACTCTGCTACTGCTTTTGCAAAAGCTTCAGACAATGTACTCCCAGAGGAAGTATGCATCCCAGTGAAACAAAGAAAATAGGATCACTGGGAGGCCATTCAGCCGTTCAATATTGCTACAAACAAACAATAAGTTCACAGCTGATCAACCAACTCCGTATTGTACTTCCACTTTCTCCTCATAGCCTTCGATCTCTTCAGTGCTAAGAACAATGTCAGTCTCCTTCTTCAAAACAGTCAATGTCTTGCGGTCATCTCCTTTTTCAGTCAGAGATTGCGAAAGGTTCACCACTCTCCAGCAGAAGATATACTTCCTCATCTCAGACCTAATTCACATGACCAGTATGTTTAGACTTTGAGCCTTGATTCCAGTCTCCCCAATCATCAGAAAGATCTTTCTTGAGTTTCTGGATCTATACTGTAATTCTCATTTGATCCTGAGTGTTTTGGGTGACATCATGCATGAACGAAATTGCAGATACATCAGGCAATAAGGAAGACAATTTTAGTTTTGGTATTTATTGCAAAATGAATAGAGTATAAATGCCGGGATGCTGATGTTGCTCTCACCAGGAAACTGATGTTCAGTTTGAAATGAATTCAGCCTTGATTGTAATGTATGGTGGAGCAAGCTCGATGGGCTGAATAGCCTCCCTTTGTTCTTTGTTGTTCCGTTGTGTGTTCTAATTTCATCCGTGGATTCACATCCTTCTGAGCGTATGGTACCTCTAACTGAGCAAAATATTCAAACTGAGGCGGAACTAGTGCCTTCCACACGTTGAACATAAACAGATAGCTTTTGTACTCAGTGCCTGGAGCAATTAACCAAGGATATTTGCTGATTTATGAATCGGACTCTCAAACTATCCGAAGAGCATCAGGAAAGTATTTGCAGAACTCAGTCTTCGTTAGCATTCCATGACAATACATTGTTAAAATATGTGTGGTTTTGTTTAGATTCAATCAATCTCATTTTTCTACGGTACCTGTTTCAGTTTGAGAATTACCACATAAAAATGGAAAGAAATATTACCCTAAACATGCGAGTCGATGTGTTTTGAGCTAAATAACGCGGCAATGTGGTAGAGTCAAAATCAGACCATGTTTGTGAGATGTAAAGCAAAGGAACTCAGAGAGGTTATTTCAAAATGTTTGAACTTACAAGGATAAGTTGAGACAATGATTAGCTCAAATGAAATTTAGCTTTAACCGTGGGTACACAGAAAAATAAAATGAGGAAAATGTTTCATCTGTCTCTCATTACGCCTGAGAGTGAGTATTGTATAAAATTGTGGGCAGCCCACCTGTAATGCAATGTAAGGCATGTGTCCTTGAAGTAGAGCATGTGAGTAGCCTAAGGTAGCTAAAATCGAACAAGAATGGTAAATACAAAAATAATTAACATGATTCTTAATGTAAATTTTGACAATGATGAGGAAAACTAATAGAAAGAGGAGAAGGAACTATGTATTTTTTTTTGCTGACCCTTAGACTGCCAAACATACAGCGTAAAATTATTGAAATTAAATGACCAGAAAATGATTGCCATGCCAACATCAAGGAAATGATACTTTACAACTCCAGTCAGACCTAAAATACAGTTCCTAATACAGGGGAATCAATTTACAAAATAGGTTCCAATGTCAATAAGGGAAGATAAAGTCCGCCAGTCTCTTGGTAGTTGGACATATCAAACCACATTTTATGAATTCAAGTACCTGTTTTCTTCTCACTAAAGGAACAGGACTGTTCTTTGTATGGTAAGTGTGTTCTCATGACGTTATCATACAAGTGCACAGCAATTTCTCCAGGTGTGAAATGTATTCATTTGCAATGAATTCAACTGTTGAAAATTTTATTTTCCATGGCCTTATTTAAGGCAAATGTTACATGTTTCGATTTCTTTCGACACTTCCCAAAAGATCCCCCTTCCTCCATCTCTTTTACGATTCTCTGTTTCAAATTCATACGCACAATAATTAATTATATATAAAGGAGGAAAAGGACTGTAGACGCTCAGCCGGCCTGGCAGTAACTGTGCAGAATTAAACGAAGTTAACATTCTGATTCAGATGTGAACAGTAAAATTCTGGAAAATATTGTCCTTTATACTGTTCACAAAGGGGAAGGAAGCACCACAGGACCATAAAGTGGAGGAATAGAATTAGGCCATTGAGCCCACTGAGTTTGCCACTACAATTACATCATGGCTGGTGCATTTCTCAACCTCATTCTCCTGCTTTTTCCATGCAAGCCTTGATCCCCTAACCAAACAAGCGCCTACCTATTTCCGTCATAAATACACTCAATGACTTGGATTCCAATGTGACATTGGATTCTGTGACAATAAATTCCACACAGTAACCACCTTCTGGTCGAAAAAAATTCTCCACACCTCAGTTCTAAAGATTGGTGTCTTAACTCTCAGGCTGTGCTCTCAGGTCTTTGTCTCTCCTCCTGGTGGATAACCTCCTCTACGTCCGCACTATCCAGGCCTCACAGCATTCAGTAAGTTTAAATGAGATCCCCCCATCCTTGTAAACACCTTCAACTACAGGCGAAAAATTCTGAACCAATACTCATGTGACAAGCCCTTCACCCCTGGGGTTATTTTTGTGTTACTCCTGTGGGTCCCCTCCAAGCCCATAACATCCTTGCTTTTGGACAGGAGCCAATGTGCTCACAATATTTCAAATGTGGTCTGACCAGAGCCTCAGACAGGCACAAATATGTATCTCTGCTCTTTTTTGCTTTGCTGACTTGAATTCTCTTTATTGTCATGTGCGGTTAAATGAGTACAGTGAAAAGTTTGGACTGCTGCCACTTAATGTGCATCTTCAGTTCCAATTACCTAGGAACACATACTTAAACATATGGTGTCAAATAGTGAAAACAAAAAATCAAATGGAATGTGTATCATAAAAATAAAAGTTTTATTGACAGTCCTCAATTCACACACCTTCTACCCCAGTCTGTCTGTTCTTGCAACACCATGTCGCCAGACCATGCTATGTTTCAAAACTTGAGGTTATGCTACAATCCTCAATGGGCCTCTCATCCCCAGGATGGCTTCCATTCTGGGACTCACCTCCACATTACAGTCCTGCAATCTTGGAGTCATCTCCCAAGTTTAGACTCCAGCCCAGTATTCAGCTCTCCATTACAGTCCTTAACTCCAGGAATCAGCTTCCCGCGACAGTCCTCCAGTCTGGCAGTTGGCTCCCATGGTGGCTTCCAGTCCGGGACTCTCCTCCCTGGGACAGCCCCCAGTCTGACAGCTGGCTCGTCAACACTACCTCCAGTCTGGGAGTTGACTCCTTAATTATGATCTAAGTATTTTAAAAATGTTTTGTAAAAGTTAACAGGTTTATTTTTAGAAAAAAAGACAAGCAAAGAAGAAAGATAACTGATAGTTGGAGTGAATGATGTCCAACACAGGAGCACAACTCAGTTAATATTTTGAAGACCTCTTGTTTCTAGCCTGTACAAAATTATTGCGAACATTACCTTTACTTTCCTAACGGCCAAATGAAAATTCATGTTAAGTTCAAGAGAATACTGAACTAGGACATCAATGTAATAGACATTGAATGTGATGTGAGAAAAAGAGAAATTGGTACTAATGATCCTTGATGATTGGCAAAAATTTGACCAGGCATAGAAAGCGGCCTTGTGGCACATAGAGTAATAAAGAAAGTGCAGGAGCAGAGGTGTATACGAGCACAAATGATTGACATCGGCC
>JAHRHZ010000224.1:147421-243999 GCA_024137785.1 Ginglymostoma cirratum
AGTCTGTCTTATCTGGTCGTGTTTTACATTCCCGGTGAAAGGCGAATAAGAGAAAAACAAATAATTGGTTTATTCAACAAATCCATCCATCTCCGCACACTAGTCAACAACATTAATATAATTTAGGACTAAGTCAAAATTAGTGTGACACCGATATATATACTCAGAGCCTTTGCGCCACACTCCAATTCACCCGACGAAGGGGTGGTGCTCAAAACACTTGTGATTTTAAGTACATCTGTAAGACGATAAGCTGTTGTCTATGATTTTTATCTTTGTTCACGCCAGTCCAACACTGGCCTTTCCAAATCATTTAGGACTCTGAACGTTTAACAATGCCAATCTAAATATTCTTCACTGCCCCCTCAGTAACAGTAAAGAATTGTGCTGCTGACTCACCCCATCGGCTTTTGTATTACCTATATCACTCTCTATTAGAGTACTCCAGTGCTGTGCTGTTTCTCCAATTTTCCTTTTTAAATACATTTCGATTTTTAAAAAATATCTCTGCTGAAAATTGCATGATTCACAAGAGATTCCAGTATCAATCGCCTTCCGCTTCCCTCATAGATATCCCACTGTGTTGCTTTTGAGTTATGGATCAACTCATAATCGTCAGTTTTTGCCGCTGCCTGTCTGGAACTTGCAAACATTTAGTCTTAAAAATGGACCTTTGATTTTCGATAATGAAAGAGGATGGTTCACCTTGTGGAAGATATTTATTTTATTCACTTGTGGAACCTGGGCGTCCTTGTTTGGCCAGGACATTTTGCACATTATTAGTAACCCTTGAGAAGGTGGTGGTGAGCTGCCTCCTGAAGCCACTGCAGTTTAGACCGTTGAGATTAATTCACCTCCTGCCTGATGGAAAGCCAACAATACAACGCAAACACTCTGTGGTTGCTTCTGCAGTGTTGAATAAAGGTTTTCAATCAGTTATTCAATCATAAAGACTACCTGAAACAGCGTCTACTGAGTACAACAGTTCGATCGTTATTGTACACCTTTTGTCCTGCCTGCATATTCTGTCGATCGAATTCCAAACATGGCAGCACACATTGACACAGTCTCCAGTCTCATTTACATGTGTAAGTACACTCAGTCCAGCTGCCAATTAATAATCCCCTTTCGTGGTTTCTGCTGGGACAATGCGGTGCACTCCTGATCTGCTTTTCAGTCGTTTCAGCGGCGGGAGTCCGGAATGAAACACGAGGGCAGCCTGGGAAGGTAAGCTTCTCCTTTAAAAACTTACCTCGATTTCTGATGAAGGGTTTAGGCCCGAAACGTCAAGTTTTCCTGCTCCTATGATGCTGCTTGACCTGCTGTGTTCATCCAGCCCCATGCTTGTTATCTCGGATTCTCCAGCATCTGCAGTACCTTTTATCTCGTGAATAGACGGACTGCTCGTCGAGCAGGAGCAGACACGGGATGGTTGAATAAGTGAGGTAATATATTTGGCCGGTTGCTTTCCCGAAACACTACTAAGGTAATGTCTCCCACCCAACCAAAAAGGTTCTGAGCCCCGATTTGGTAAGGTACTAGTTGTTTTTTTTCCCAATAGTCTGTTTTTTAGAATTCAGAACAATGGGAATGGGTGTTAGGGCAGTTGCATGCTCCTCCTGTAGGATGTGGGAGGTAAGGGTCACCACGAGTGTCCCTGCTGACTTCATCTGCTCAGATGAACTCCAGCTCCTTAGAAACCGCGTTAGTGAACTGGAGCTGGAGGTGGATGACTTCAGATCATTCGGGAGGCTGAGGGGGTGATTGAGAAGAGTGACAGGGAGATAGTCACACCTCAGGTACAAGAAAAGGTAGTTGGGTTACAGTCAGGGGACGGAAAGGGAACAGGCAGACAGTGCATGGATCCCATGTGGACATTCCCCTCAGTAACAAGTATACAGTTTTGCATGCTGTTGGGGGGACGACATACCAGGGGGTACAGGTCTCTGGCGCAGAGTCTGTTCCTGTTGCTCAGAAGGGAAGTGTGGAGAGGAGGAGAGCGTTAGTTATTGGGGATTGCATATATAGGGATACAGATCGGAGATTCTGCGGGATTGAGATAGACTCGCGGTTGGTGTGTTGCCTCCCAGGTGCCAGGGTCCATGATGTCTCGGATCGTGTTTTTGGAATCCTTCAAGGGGAGGGGGACCAGCCCCAAGTCGTGGTCCACACAGGCACCAACGACGTAGGGAGGAAAAGGAACGGGGATGTAAGGCAGAAATTCAAGGAGCTGGGGTGGAAGCTTAGAGCTAGAACAAACAGAGTTGTTATCTCTGGTTTGTTACCCGTGCCACGTGCTAGCGAGGCGAGGAATCGGGAGAGGGAACAGTTGAACACGTGGCTAAAGGAATGGTATAGGAGGGAGGGATTCAGATACCTGGATAATTGGAGGTCATTCTGGGGTAGGTGGGACCTCTACAAACGGGATGGTCTGCACCTGAACCAGGGGGGTACCAATATCCTGGTGGGAAATTTGCTCATGCTCTTCGGGAGGGTTTAAACTAATTCAGCAGGGGGATGGGAGCCTGATTTGTAGCTCCAGTATACAAGAAGTTGAGAGCAGTGAGGTCATGAATAAGGTTTCAAGGTCACAGTAGTGTACCAGCTGGCAGTAAGGTGGTTTGAAGTGTGTCTACTTCAACGCCAGGAGCATCCGGAATAAGGTGGGTGAACTTGCAGCTTGGGTTGGTACCTGGGACTTTGATGTTGTGGCATTTCGGAGACATGGATAAAGCAGAGACAGGAATGGTTGTGCCAGTTTCCAGAGTTTAGATGTTTCAGTAATATCAGGGGAGGTGGTAAAAGAGGGGGAGGTGTGGCATTGTTAGTCAAGGACTGTATTACAGTGGTACAAAGGACGTTTGATGAGGACTCGTATACTGAAGTAGTATGGGCTGAGGTTAGATACAGGAAAGGAGAGGTCACCCTGCTGGGTGTTTTCTATAGGCCTCAGAATTGTCCCAGAGATGTAGAGGAAAGGATAGCAAAGATGATTCTGAACAGGAGCTAAAGTAACAGGGTAGTTGTTATGGGGCACTTTAACTTTCCAAGTACTGACTGGAAACGCCATCATTGAAGTACTTTAGATCGGTCAGTTTTTGTCCAATGTGTGCAAGAGGGTTTCCTGACACACTATGGAGATAGACCAATAAGAGGTGATGCCACATTGGATTTGGTACTGGGTAATGAACCAGGCCAGGTGTTAGATTAGCAGGGAGGTGAGCACTTTGGTGATACTGACTAAAATTCGGTTATGTTTACATTAGCGATGGAAAGGTACAGGTATATAGCGCAGGGCAAGAGTTATAGCTGGGGGAAAGTCAATTATGAGGTGATTAGGCAAGACTTAGGATACATAGGATGGGGAAGGAAACTGCAGGGGCTGTGCACAATTGGAATGTGGAGCTTCTTCAAGGAACATCTACTGCGTGTCCTTGATAAGTATTTACCTGTCAGGCAGAGAGGAAGTGGTCGAGCGAGTGAACTGTGGTTTAGTAAAGAAGTTGAATCTCTTGTCACGAGGAAGAAGGAGGCTTATGCGAAGATGAGGCTTCAAGGCTGAGTTAGGGCACTTGAGAGTTTAAGTTAGCCAGGAAGGCCCTAAAGAGAGAGCTAAGAAGAGCCAGGAGGGGACATGAGAAGTCTTTGGCAGGTGGGATCAGCGAAAACCCTAAAGCTTTCTATGGGTATGTCAGGAATAAAAGAATGACTTGAGTAAGATTAGGGCCAGTCAAGGACAGTAGTGGGAAGTTGTGATTGGAGTCCGAAGAGATGGGAGAGGCGCGAAATGAGTATTTTTCATCAGTATTCACACATGAAAAAGACAATGTTGTCGAGGAGAATACTGAGATACAGGCTATTAGACTAGACAGGATTGAGGTTCATAAGGAGGAGGTGTTAGCAATTCTGGAAAGTCTGAGAATAGATAAATCCCCTGGGTTGATGGGATCGATCCAAGGATTCTCTGGGAAGCTAGGCAGGAGATTGTAGAGCCTTTGGCTTTGATCTTTACGGCGTCATTGTTTACAGGAATAGTGCCAGAAGACTGGAGGATAGCAAATGTTGTCCTCTTATTCAAGAAGTGGAGTCGAGACAACCCTGGTAATTATAGACCAGTGATCCTTACTTCGGTTGTGGTTAAAGTGTTGGAGAGGATTAGAAGAGATAGGATTTATAATCATCTAGAAAGGAATAATTTGATTAGGGATAGTTAACACGGTTTTGTGAAGGGTAGGTCGTGCCTCACAAACCTTATTGAGTTCTTTGAGAAGGTGACTAAACAGGTGGAAGAGGGTAAACCTGTTGATGTGGTGTGTGTGGATTTCAGTAAAGCGTTTGATAAGTTTCCCCACGGCAGGCTATTGTAGAAAATTCGGAGGCATGGGATTGAGTGTGATTTCCCGGTTTGGATCAGAAATTGGTTCGCTGTAAGAAGACAGACGGTGGGTGGTTGATGGGAAATGTTCATCCTGGAGTTCAGCTATTAGTGGTGTACCACCAGGATCTGTTTTGCGGCCACTGCTGTTTGTCAGTTTTATAAATGACCTGGATGAGGAAGCAGAAAGATGGGTTAGTAAATTTGCAGACGACACTAAAGTCGGTGGAGTTGTGGATAGCGCAGAAGGATGTTGCAGGTTACAGAGGGACATGGATAAGCTGCAGAGCTGGGCTGAGAGGTGGCAAATGGAGTTTAATGCGGAAAAATGTGAGGTGATTTACTTTAGCAGTAACAGCAATACAGAATACTGGGGTAATGGTAAGATTCTTGATCGTGTGGACGAGCAGGGAGATCTCGGTGTCCATGTGCATAGATCCCTGAAAGTTGCCACCCAGGTTGATAGGGTTGTTAAGAAGGCGAATGGTCTGTTAGGTTTTATTGGTAGAGGGTTGACTTTCATAGCCGTGAGGTCATGTTGCAGCTGTACAAATCTCTGGTGCGGCCGCACTTGGAGTATTGTGTACAGTTGTGGTCACCGCATTATCGGAAGTATGTGGAAGCATTGGAAATGGCGCAGAGGACATTTACCAGGTTGTTGCCTGGTATGGAGGGAAGATCTTATGAGGAAAGGCTGAGGGGCTTGAGGCTGTTTTCGTTAGAGAGAAGAAGGTTTAGAGGTGATTTAATAGAGACATACAAGATGATCAGAGGATTGGATAGGGTGGACAGTGAGAGCCTTTTTACTCGGATGGTGACGGCTAGCACGAGGGGACATAGCTTTAAATTGAGGGGTGATAGATATAGGACAGATGTCAGAGGGAGGTTCTATACTCAGAGAGTAGTAAGGGCATGGAGTGCCTTGCCTGAAGCATTCGTCGACTCGCCAACTTTAAGGGCATTTAAATGGTCGGTGGATAAAGATATGGATGATAATGGAATAGTGTAGCTGAGGTGGGCTTCAGACTGGTTTCCCAGGTCGGCACAGCATCGAGGAACGAATAGCCTGTACTGCGCTGAAATGTTCTATGTTCTGTGTTCTATGCTTTATGAAAAGCGGATATTCTCCCGCTTCTTCTCACTCCCAGCTAATCCTTCATGATTCTGAAGGACTTTCTGGAAGATCTCCTCTATCCCTAGCCTTTGTGGTGTGCTCAGTCCTTCCAAAGAATTTTGCGGTTTTCGTTTCATCATGAAAGTAGAATTCCACTTCTAGCCCTTACAGATTAATTCAATTTTACTCACACGTTTGTAATTGGCGACAGCCCTAAACAGTGCTTATTTTCCCTCACAGTGTTGTGAGGGCTGGGGAAACCTACTCCATGTGCTATCGTGTTGGCTCGATTATGTTTCAAGGCTGACATCGATAGATTTTTGACTGACAGTGGCTTCAAAGTATGTGTCAGGGGATCCGGTATATGAGTTGACACCGGCAATGGGGAAATGGAAAAGATGGCTAATCAGATCAGTGGTGATCTCATTAACTGGTTGAGTGGGTTGAAAGCTCCGAAAAGGGTAAAGCAAATCATGACTTTTGTTTCCGTGTATTCTTTTTCCACTGTCCAAATACAACATTGCTCAATGTAACAATCTACACAGCTTTTTGTTTGGTCATTGAGGTGAGACATGTTTGGAGTATGCTCCCGATCAAAGCCTGAACAGCGTGCAATGAAGTAAAGGTATATTCACTACAGCCCCAGGGGGCGACAGGACTGATGTCTCATCGGCGAGAGAGAGAGAGAGGAATGAGAGGGAGCGAGAACTGTTGGTGGTTTAACCTTAGGGTCATGAAAGCCCAAAAAAGAAACAATTAAATGAGAGTGGGACCTTCAATCGAGAGAACAACCTGAGCAATAATCGAACCCGTCTGACTGGCATCACCCCATTTCCAATCAGGTCAGGGATTTCACATTGAGGTTTTTGCCTCCTCTGTGGATCACACCAATGGACTTCAAAGTTGCTCATCCATCACCAATACAAAAGTTTATTGACAAAGTAGATCGAGTAAAAAGTGTCGTAAAACATTGAAATGGACCCCTCAGTCGAACTGGTCCACTCCGACGATGTCCCCAAGTGCAACTAATCCAACTTGCCTGTGTTTGGCCCATACCTTTCCAGTGTATTCCCATATATGTACTTGTCAAACTACCTTTTAAAGTTGCAACAGTTCCAGAATCCATCGATTCTTCTGGCAGTTAATTACACAGACAAATCACTCTCTGCACAAAAATAATTGACTCCCATGTCCGTTTAAAACGTTCTCTTCTCATTCTAAAAGTGTGCCACCGAGTTTTGAACTCCGACACTCAAAGCAAACGGCCTTTGCTTATCTTCGTCCCATGATTTTATAAACGTCCGCTGGGTCGCCACTGGATCTCCGAGACATATTCAGCTTACTTTTGTGACTTGAAACCGCCAATCCAGGCAAGATCCTGGTAAATATTTTCTGACCTACCTCCTTTTTAATAATATTCTTTCGAAGACAAGGCAACCAGATCTGCATACAACACTGCAGAAGTAGACTCACCAAAGTTCTGTATATACTCAACATGACGCCCCAACTCATACATAGAAAGTTGAAAAGGTTGAGCAATGAAGGCAAGTTTTCTAAATGCCGACTTACCGTTCTATTGGTCTGTGACACAAATTTCAAATAATTATACTCCTGACCCCCCAGGTTTCTCTATTCCACATCACTGCCTAGGGCACTGTTTTGAAAAATATATGTATGCATCTGTTTGTTTTACAAACTACAATACCTCGTATTAATCCAAATTAAACTTCATCTGTCACTCCTCTGCCCAATGACCCAATTGATCAAAATTTCTTTGTAATTTGATTCATCAACCGTTTGATTGATGTGCCTTCATATGGCTAATAAAATTTTTTAAAAAAGTTAATGTGAGCCTATTTGTGACAAGACTGCACTCAATTTTTATTCATATCAGACCTTGCTAATCCCTTTGAGGGATGATGTGTAGTTAAATAGAACATGCCTCCTCTGGCACTGGCAAGCACTTGTCTGAGTTTCTCACGTCGAACAGAACATATCTCTCCTCAGAGAAATGGAAAAGCCAATGATTCTGCGAATAAAGGAGAATTATTATCCAATTCTTGCAACCATCGGTTTCCCTGGTGAGCACTGTTTCAGCTTTTTGTTGTCATTTTATGTGAATTGCCTCATATTTCAAAGCCAATTCCAGGTAAGTTATAATTTTTCTCTGATCTCAGCACTGCACTGTCAGATGTTTCCCCTCCTTACTTGTCAACCATCTTTTCACGTTGTCCTTGTTTCACTGAGCTGATAACTTTGCTGATGTTAGCATATGTTAGCGACGATCAGAAATGGATTCAAACTTTCCAAACTTCCTGAAATAACGACTTGTTGTGCCCTTCATTACTCTACTCTCAACATAACCAGCATTTCCCAGAGCAAGGTTCTTATGAATTACAAACACTTCTTAAATTTTAATGACACAGTGTGAAGCTGGATGAACACAGCATGCCAGGCAGCATCAGAGGAGAACGAAAACTGACGTTTCGGGTCTGGATCATTCTTCAGAATTCTTTATATATTTGTCTTCACTGTATAAAGAGCCCATTAATCTTTATTAGCATACGCTGATGCAAGATAACCTTCAAGCCTTCTAACTTTGTTTTCTGCCGCTTCCCAATATCTTTCCACCTTTGTTAAATATGCACCACTTTTGCTGTTGAATATTCGTTCCCCAATGCAGGGATGCAACATATCAATATTGTCACACATATTAAACAAGATGCACATGATATTAGCCACCCTGAATCAGAAATCAGGCATGAGAAAAAATATACGACACTTGCACATGGATGTTTATCACTTCACTCACGGTCACTGGTGGCCCTTCCTGATTTCCCTTCATGAAATGTTTGTGTGAATGCTTTCATCAATCCCAAATGCTGAATTCAAAATTGCGACTCTCTACCACCTTCTCAAGCCCAATTAATGATGCTCACCAATAGCTATTCTAAAGAAGCAGGAGGACATTCTGTGAAAGAAAATAAGAAAGAGAAGTACAAGAATTTGGAAATTTATTTGTGCTATTTTTTTTCTCTCTCTTTTCATATTTTCTCCTTGACAGTGATGTTAAAACACCTCAATATCCCTCTCGCCAATCACTGCACTTGACTTGATTTTACAAGAGAATAACTCACTTTACATAAGCTCGTTTTTAGCTGTTTCATCATTGTCTCTTTCTTGACATTCTCAGTCGAACCCTGGATTCCTTTATCCATACTCGCACCTTTGGAAAGCGCCTACTTTGTGAGTAAAACATTTATTCCTTTGTGTCACATATCGTCCGTTACAGTGCACCTTTCAAAAGTGAATGCAAAAAAGTGTTATCCAGGATTTTCTCATCCGATATATCATGGCCACCTGGTAAATTGGATTTCCTAATTTAGATCACTTCCAGCACTTATCGGTTGCAAGCTCAAGCATTTTAATATGGTGATCACCCTGCTTCAGCTCCATCATTCCATAGCACTGAATCCTGCAAAATTCTTTCTGGCCAACATTCTTGTGACGGATGTTCTGACGAACATATTTCAGATACTTTTCCCTTCCTTTCTTTCCAATCTATTTATTACTCTGAATGATTTGAGTTCCTAACGTCCTCCAATGAATTATTTAATCAAAGTTAGACATCTGCAGTACGTGGAACATATAGCCCACTCGTCTGCTCATTACCCAGCTGCAGGTGAAATGCTGAAAGTAACATGGGCAAATTTAGTTTTGTTCGTAACAATAAAATTAAATACTTTTCTCTCCACAGGTCCTCACTGATTTGCCTGGAATTCCCAGTATTTTCTGCTCCTATCACACGAATCTACATGAACACCATCTTGTCCTTGTGCTCTATTAGATAATTCACTTTTCATCTCGAATCTCTTCTTCAGTTTCCAACCTGAAAATATCTTACGAAATAAACAATGACTTATTGTTTGCCATTTGTTTCCTCATCCCTTTCAAACACAATATTTTTTTTTTGGCGTGGAAATGCTAGGCATGCATTCCATCTTGACTTCGAACCAACTGTCTATGACTCTTCCAAAAATATAACTCCATTATTTCTGCTTGTATTTCACCAGTCAAGTTAAATTTCATAAATTTCCATGTTGGCATTCTTCTGTCTCTTCTGAGATTCAGTAGCTTCTCTGTCTTCCGCTCTGAGTGAACTGTCGCCATGTTTGGAGAGAGTCCAAAGCACGACTCAATAATTTCTGCTGCTTTTGTTGCAGAGGCAGAATTGTCAGCAGAAATGACGCAAGATTGTCTCATCTCTGTTTCTCTTTGTTAAGCGGATCTGCATTCTCACTTTTCTTTTCTCACTTTTCCAGCAGTACTCTGTAAAATAAGGCCATCGAAAGCAGTCTGCTGCTTTGGTGTTGTCAGTCCACAACCTTTGTACCTCACTTGCAGTTTTCTTTTTAAAGGTTGTCTCGCCGTGCATAAGATCAACACCCACTAAATGTTGCATAGGACCAACTTTTGTACACTTACATCCAAACCAATATTCGTCATACTCATCCTTCTCCACTATTGCAATGCTATGCAATGCACCAAGCTGATGTGTCTTTTTGATTCATAGTTAAAATTATAAACAATCAACATTACAAAAAACATTAAAAATGTGTAGATATCCACCCAAACACCCTACAGCATTCAAACATAAAAGTCCTTTTTGTTTAAAGGAAAAAATCATAGAATTGAATAATGTCTTACAGTGGAGAGGACAAGACATCATTCATTCAATAAGGTGAAGAATTTAGAAAATCAATATATTGGGAAGACTTTGACTGGGGATGATTGATTATTCTTCAAAACTGTCCCTGTGTTGTACAGTCCATCTCATTCCATGAATATTCAGGTTTCAGATTCCGTAAACATTTTTATTTGCATACAGATGTCATACTAGTTTGCATTATGCCTTTCCCAATGACGATGGTGTTAAAATGAAGAGTTGTGCTCTATCCATCAAAGTTGTAATTTTCGCCAAGTGAATGATCTCAAGAAGCTGCACACAGAGAATATCAATCTTAGGGAAGGACATTCACTGGTAGAATTTTCATGCCACTAAAATGAACTTATGATTGAGATGGACAAGCTATTTCTGAAAGCTTTGTATCGTTTGTAATTCCAGAATCCACATGATGGGGTTTTGGCAGCTTGTGTCATGGAGCATATAATTGCACTGGAGAGTGCTCGGAGCAAATTTGCTAGATTGCTGCCGTGTCTGAAGCCTTTCATCTTGGTGAAAGATACAATTATCAGTGGCCATAGATTTATGGTAAAGAGCAGGAGGTTAAGAGGAGACGTGTGGCAATGCATTTTCATTGAGAGTGTAGTGGGACATTGGAACTTCATATTTGCAATGTGCTTTTTGATGCCATTGTATAGAAATCAATGAACCACTTGCTGGAAAATAAGATTAGAATTTTTTTTTTTGACCAGTGAAGGCTTCGATGTTTGGAAGTGCATTTCTATTTGCTGTAGTCCGCCCTGACTCTGTGATAGCCAGTGACACACTCAAGAAAAGAACGTGAAAGTAATATCATCAAAAATATGTCATTTGGAATGAGCTGTGGTTGCAAATTAGGAAACCATGACTTGCAGTCAGGAAATCCTGGTTTTCTGTGTTAAGATCTGTATAGTCACTTGGTCTAAAATTGATGTTTAATTTGTGTTTTGATATTGAAAAAAAATGAATGTTCCTCTTCTTTCATTGCTTCCAGCGAACGTGATGACGATTGCAATTCTTGTGCGGGGTAACTGTGGCCTCTCTAAATGTATCTCCGTCTACATCCTTGCCATGGCAACAGCAGACCTACTGGTCATAATCAATAATGTAGTAGTTTATAGCATTCTGATGTATCACTTTCCAATGTCTTTTCTGTCACATACACGTATTTGTAAGTTTAATTTTTACATGGCTTGTGTTTTGATCGATTTATCAGTCTGGTTCACTGTCGCCTTCACTTTTGATCGCTTTGTCATCATCTGCTGTCTAAAATTTAAGACAATGTATTGTACTGTGCGACTGTCAACCACAGTTATAACTGTGAGCTGTGTCCTCGAGTTTATCAAGGATATCCCCATTTTCTTTGCATATGAACATGAACACATCATTAACAATGTGAAATGGAACTGCCAGTCAAGTGTTGCATTCGTTTCCTCAATTGCAGGGATAGTGTACACCTGGTTTTTCAGCGTCTGTTTAGTTTGGCTTCCTTTCATTTTGATTGCCTTGCTTAACGCATTGACAGTCAGACATATATTAGTGACCAGTAAAGCCCGCAGAGGGCTTCGGTGTTATACAAGTGACAATCGCTGTGATCCAGAGATGAAGAATCGAATGAAATCAGTTGTATTACTCTTTGCTATCTCAGGAAGTTTCATTCTGTTGTGGCTAACAACGGTGATAACCCTTGTAACGACTAGACTGACAAATCCCACGTATTATCAAGGAGATTACGGAAATTCGGGATATATCGCAGTCGAAACTGGAGCTATGCTACGGTATTTGAGTTGCTGTTCAAACACATGCATTTATGCAGTGACCCAAAGAAAATTCAGAGAAGAGCTGGTGAATCTTTTCAAATTGCCCTGTGTGCTCATTGTAAAATGGTTAAAATGAAAATAAGATGATTGAGAATGCCCATTGGCATGAGAGTTCAAGTTCAGTCATTCGTGTATGATACTGGGATTCCCTTTTTATACCTGCATACGAATGATGAATTTTGAGAGAAAGAGAAATAAAAGCAAATGTCCCTCAGTATTATTGTAGTGAGCAAGAATTGCCTCATCTTTTGCAAGAGTACATCAGTGATACCCACATCACTTGCTTCGATAGTCACCTGAAAAGGCTTTGCATAATTACATGTTGTTAATGCAGTTTTCAGTCTGTTTAATAACTGTGTTAATATCTATTTGATTGGTCTCGTTGTATGTTGATACAATTTGCATGCGCTAACTTCCCAACTATCAGTAGAAAGACACTTTTTTACATTATATTTAAAACAGAGAAAACAAAAATATAAAATAATTGGCATAAGTATAACTCCATCGAATGCTACGGAAAATAATAATGCATACATATTTACTTTGCTAATTAACTGTTCCAATTTAATAACACCCCATTTACACACCCTTGGCAAAAGGAAATTCAGTATAACAGATGGTCTTACATGCAATTCTAGCAGAGTGAAGGCAACCAGGCATTTAGTTAAAACAGACAGAGAGAGGAGCGAGAGCTTCCACATCTAGCTTCAACACTCCATCAACTGCAGAAAGCTAAAAATAAAATTTTGTTTTGTGTGAGCTGGACCCAAGTGTTCTGGTTTGTTTTATTATCCCAAGTTGTTAGAAAAAGGCCCCACAAATCGCTTATTTATTGGCTTTGAGCAGACCGTTTACTCCTCTATCTTAAGATTTCTTTGTAAAAAAGAAGTCAAAACAAGACAGCATACACCTCTTAAAGCCACAATATCTTCACAACTCTCCCGTTAAAAAAATGACACATCAACATGCAGATGGATTCATTTTTAGAAACATTTTGCCCTCTGGTATTAATGCAATCGAATGCATTTACATTATATCGACGCTAAGCTAGCAAATATTCGCTATTACAGCCCATTTCAGTATTTATTTTTCTTGCCACCGAACGCTTCTGTCTTCCTTCATAAACGTTACGATAACGCATAAATTCTCTTGCCTAGACACGTGTTCAATTTTCAAATTGAATGGCTGCATCGCCAGACTCCATCTAAACAGCCTGATATTTTAATTCTTTTCTTTTTGAAAACTTTGAGGGGTTATGATCAAAATTCGCAGTTGTCTCAGTCATGTTACTCGCAATACAAATGTTGAAATGTTGCAATGCATATGCCATACTCTAGATCTCCTTCTCAATTGTGGAATATTTCTGTTGATGATTATTCAATTTTGTGGAAAAATACACCGAAGGTCATTCAATTTTCTCGTCTTTTGCAAGAGTACAGCACCGATTCACACATCATTTTGCTTCGATAACCACCTTAAAAGGCTTTGCATAATTAGATATCATTAATGCAGCTTTCAGGCTGTCAAATTCCTGATGACATTCCTCTGTCCACCAAAATGTTCTGATCTTCCGCAACAGGTCAGTCTGTGGAGCATCCACACCACTAAATATGGTCACGAACCTCCAATAAAAACACAGTCCCAAAAATTGTTGTACTTCCCACTTCATCAATTATATGGAAAACATCCCAATAACATTTGTTTTCACATCCTATGGGATCATCTGTCCATGTCCAATAACATGGCTACGTGTACTTTTGTGAACTCACTCTGAGCTAAATGTTTCGCCAAGCTTGCCTCCCAACGTCGATTGTTTAATTCTGAAAGATGCTTCAAATACTTTGTTAAGATTATTTCTGTGCACTATACAACTGGGTAATCACGAGATAAATTAATTTGTTCGTTTTTGAAATGTATCTGACGCATTTCTCATGCCAAATGTCATGACATTAAAGTGGTAAGGTCAATTCGGTACCATGAAAGCTGATTTTTCTTTCCCACTTTCGGATGAAGGTAACTGCCAATATCCTCTGAGTATATCCAAATTAAAAATATAAGTTCCTTTTCGAAACTTCCCACTAGAGACTTCGAACTGCGTAATGCTGTATGAATCCGACTTTAGAACTGCATTACTTTTGCAAAACTCCTCTCATTCTTGTCGTATACCAGCTGGTTTTGGCACGACTACTTTGGTTGATCTCCTTTCGAAGCAACTCAATTCGATTATATTGTCTTTGAGCATGCGTTCAATCACTTTTTGGCTTCATCTATAAGGATGTTGCTTCATTGGAACAACATTTGCTATATCAAAATCAATTAGAATCAAATTAGTTTGCGCAGTCCCTCACTGTCATTAGAGAAAGGAGTTACAATTTTAAATAATTCTGCAAGAAGAAAATGGAAGGACCAATAAAAACAGAAATTGCTTAAAAAGCTCAGCAGGTCTGGCAACGTCTGTGGCGACGTTTGCTCTGGTTATTTTTTTTCTCTCTGCAGATACTGCTAGAACTGCTGAGCTTTACCGGCAACTTCTGTTGTTGCTCCTGATTTACAGCATCCGCTGTTCTTTTCGTTTTAGAGAAGTGAGCGAACTGCGTTAGCCCTTCACACCGGACAATTTGCAACATTTCCTCATTCTTTTTTACCAAGGATAACCACAGCCATCCCACCCAAAACTTACTTCTGGGTAATGCAGGAGGGCAGTATGCTTTGAATATGCCTCCTCAATCTTTGCTTCAGGAGCATGATACACACCTCAACTCAATCTCCCCTGAATGTGGTCATCTCAAGAGAGTATATGTTACATTGCTCAATCTCATTTTACAGGACAAAGCTCTCATCAAAGCAATCAATCTCGTGAACCTTCTCTAAACTGCCTCACAGGTAACTCGATCTCTTTGCAAGTAGGGGGACCAAAACTTGACACAATAATCTTGATGTTGTCCCACGAGTATCTTACATGCTTGTGGCAACAATTCCCCACTTTTATATTCGACTCCTGCAACAAATAAAAACGCGAAAATTCCATTTCGCATCTTTATTTCCTGCTGTAGCTGCATCGAGGGTCTTTCAGAGTTGCACATGCCTGACTCATAAACACTCGCACTTACAGACACGATCTCATACGGGGGAATAATTGTAAGCATCCAACACACCAACGTTTCATGTACTTACTAATGGGTGTTATATAATGTCCTGCATGGTGTTCTGACATGCGTACAAATCGGCTTGCGAATGGATTCCAGAACAGAATACTTTCACAACCCAGTGAATGCCCGGACGAGTTTTATGGAATTAATGTATGAGGGTGCCGGGATCACTCTGTCCTGAAACACTCTGAAGTTTCTCTCCATTTCTCTCCAAGTGCTAGAAAGTGAGAATACTGTGGATAGTTCAGCAGATTCTGGGTGAGCTGTGTTGTGAGCTTCAATGGTTGGAAATTACTTATTATTTTCAAAAAATATTCAAAAATTACAGATCACGACGATGATGGTAGATCTTTAAAAACATGTATAAATAGTTTGGATGTGTACGTAATGAAGAGATGCGCATATTAAATGAGATATGCTCAACTCGATCGTGAGTGTGGCAAATGCATGTGAATTGAACGAATATTTTGCACCTGCCGTCAATGTCGTGGATGGAAAAGAATTGCAGAAATAGTTTTGTATCAGAATGTGTCAGGTGGGAACCCTGAAACAATTACAAATGTTTGTACTAAATAGAGCTAACAGCAAAAAGAACCAGGGAAAGATTATTAAGAAAATGATCCCTGAGCCTTCAGAACTTATTCGTCGAGAATTAAAATATAGTGTTTTGTCGGATGCTCACACAATACTTGCCTGTTCTAAACTTCTCTAGTTCATGTAAAGAGCGTATTTGATCAGTTTATTACAGCTCCGACAGTGATGAAAGACAGTTTACTACAAGTTGGTTAGTTTGCCACATGTCAAAGAGAAAAATGGGTTGGAGGAAAAATTCGGAAGGTAGTGGAAAGACTGGGGATGGAGGATGTTCAGAGTGAGGAGGAGAGAAAGGGTACGGTTTGGGGGGAGGGGAGGTGAGGTGGAGATAGGGAAAGGATATCGGAGAGGAGTTGGGTGTGAGGGGAAGAAAAGCGTTGGGGGAGCAGGGACGATGGAGAGTGGAGAAATGTTGGGAAGGGGCAAGATGGGGAGGTGGGAGGAGACAGTGAGAAGGAGGGAAGGGAAGTGTTGGAGGAAGGTAAGGAAGAGGAAGATGGAGTGGGTGTGAAGGAGAGTAAGGAGAAGGGGATAAGGGGAGGGGAAGGCAAGAGGTGAGAAGAAGGAGGTGCAGAAGGAGCAGGATCAGGAGGTGGGAGAGCGTGTGAGGAGGAAGTTTGAGAGACACTTGGGAGGGATAGAAAGAAGGGGTAGGGAAGAGGGTGAACCAAAGAGTTTGACAAACTGGTGAAAGCTCTAAGTATCTGGAAAATATTCAAGTTTTGAAAGAATGGAGTGATTACAAGATTTACACAGCACGGAAACTTATCTTTTTGTCCAACTGATCTGCTCTGACCAGACACCCTAGTCTGACCTAATCACCTTTGCCAAAAATTGGCACATATTCCTCTAAACCTTTCCTATTCATGTACACATCCAGATGCCCTTTAAATGTTGTAATTTTGCCCACCTTCAACACTTGCTCTGGGAGCTTGTTCCATAAGTGCATCACCTTCTGCGTGATAAAAAAAAAAACAAACTCTCAGGTCGTTTTAAATCCTTCCCCTCTGACCTTAAACCTCTGTCCTCAAGTTTTGGACTCCCCCACCCCAGTAATAGACGTTGGTTATTCACCTATCAACGATCTTTGTGATTTTATAAACGTCTATAAGATCATCACTCAGTCTCTGACGTTTCAGGGAAGAAAAGCTACAGCCTGTTCAACCTCGCCCTATTGCTTAAACCGCCCAGTCCCGGGGCCATCCTTGGAAATCTTTTGGACACCCTCTCATGTTTAATAACATCTCTGAAACAGTCAGCAATATGTTTAATAACTGAGTGAATAGCTGCATTTATGATATGTGAAGCTCATGTGCAAACTTGTAGAGTATGTTGTCAGTTAATAGATGAGTATGGATAAATATTTATGCTCTATGTGTTGGTAACGTGCACGTAAGCATATGATCGCATTCCATGTGGGTTGTGGTCCTGTGGTTGTGCGGTATGTGTGAAGAAGTGCTTTCTTGTGATATTCATAAACAAGGTCAAAGATGAACATATCTCTTTGCGTCAGTTCTTGGTAAGTAGTGTAGTCGCATCTGTGTTCTGCATTGATAGTGTATGAACCTGGCCAAATAATATGCAAAGTGTATACTACTGGGAAAATACACTCGGAAACAATTTTTTTCTATCTGGATGACATAATTAAATTACATGGAAAATAGTGAGTCAGCGTGTTCAGGAGATGTTCTCCCTTTTCTGCCGACCTCCTTGGTTGGGACGAATGGTGAAGCAAGTGATGAGATAATGCTCATTGTATTTGGCTGAAGGACGAAATAAATTAGTCTGATTCATTTCCTTCATACGTATAATTTCTTTTTTGAAATTGTAACTACTTTTGCATCTTAATTTGGAAATTTGTGACAGAATATTATGTAATTTTGCTTTCACGCTTGCTTATTCTATGATTTCAATTCGTGGATAAATGTCTTTTTGTTTCCTACTCATGCTTTGTTTTATTAGTTTTATCTGGTTACTGCCAAACCATCAATGAGTATTTTAGTTTCCTTACTTACTACTTAAATATTATCGCGAATATTGGCCTTGAACATTAATCTCAATTTAATGTTTTCAATTGAAAGAGAACAATCCATCTTCTCCAGTCTCTCAACACAATTAAAGTCATACATTCCAGCTCCTATTTAATATATACCTTGGAGGTCTCGCTGCACAGCTGAAAATGAGTTTGTGACCTTTCACACGAAGCACACTTCTGTTAATAATTCGTGGGCTAGGCCTGGATTTATTGCGCATACTTAATTGCCCAGAGGTAATTGCTACAGACCTGGAGTCACATGAAGCCTAGACCAGGGAATGGTGTGATTCACTTGGACTTGCAGAGGTTTTTGATGAAGTCCTATTTAAGAGGTTTGCATGTAAAACTAAAACCTATGCGTTTTGGATCTGGCATGGATTGGGAACTGGCTGGGGGCAGGAAATAGAGTCAGTATAAACGTGGTTTATTCCAAGTGGCATGCAGTGACCAGTAGGGTCCCTCCGAGATCAATGTTTAGACCCCAGTTATTCACAAATTGTCTTAATAATTTAGGTGAGGGAGCTGAATGAACAGCCAAAATTCAAACACAAAGCTAGGTGGGAGTGGTGAACTGTGAGGAGGATTTAAAACTTTTTCAGTGCGATTTTGATAAGTTGCCTAGCCGGGGGTTGCAGTTTAAGGATACTGGGTAGGCCATTTAGGGGACTGAGATGAAGGGAATTTTTGTTTTCATCCAGAGATTGCTGAGGCTGTTGAATTCTCTGTCACAGAAAGCGTTTGATTCACACAGTCAAATAGCCACGGCATAGAAACAGACCCTTCGTTCCAGTTCATCCAATCCGACTACATATCCTAAATTGTTCTCGTCCCATTTACCAACATTCGATCTATATCCTTCTAAATCCTTCCTAATCATATACTATCCCTGATGCCTTTTAAAAAGTTGCAGTTTTACCTGCCAAAACCTTTCGTTCACGAATGCCCTTTAGGGAAGGAAATGGCCATCCTTACCTGGTCTGGCCTACATGTGACTCTCGACCCACAGCAATGTGGTTGAATCTTAACAGCCCTCTGGGAAATTAGGGATGGGAAATAAATACTGCCTAGCCAGCGACACCCTTATCCCGTGAATGATTAAAAGGGATGATAATTAAAATTTCATAAATTGAATAATTAAACAGCAATTTGTTTCAAAACCCCTTGGCAGATTTTTGAATATGAAATTGGTTGCTTGTGGAAATTAGACGAAGAGGCTGCTTGAAGATTAGTTTTGTGTTTTTTTCTTATCCTAAATAAATGACAGTGTTTTCCTTTTGTTTCTTAAGGTAGATTAAAACTCGATGGAGAATTCATTTAAACTGGATAAACCAATCAAATAGCAAACATAAAATATTTATTTTCATGAACATAAAAATGTTCAGCAAATCAAAGGCAGTGGCTGAGACAATATTCTCGCAACAACGGTGTGTGAAAATGTTCTTTGGAGAGAAAAAAAAAGCCACAGCCAGTGGAATTCGAAGTAGACAATCAGGAAGCAGTCTGAAGAGTTGCTCACTCCTTTCCTCAAGATCCTGTGTCGATTTTTTTTTTCAGCCTCCTGTTTGTCTACCAGTGAAAAAGTTTATGTTGCATGTATTATGCTCATGTTACCTGCTCATCGTTGGAAATGAGCTTGCATTGAGGCCGTAGGGAAATCATTCTCTGTGTCCACGTCGGAATCAGCAGCAAAGCTAGGAACTATGCTTTGCTTGGGGTTCAATTTCAAAGAGGAACCACTCTAAAGTTCTCATCTCCAGATTGTTTTCTGAACCATATACCAATTGCTTTGTCAATACTACAGATAAAAAATGAAGTCAGATTCGGAGTGAATCCCTGCATTGCAGCAATATGAATAAGACAGAAGAAGGAAATCGTAAGAGCAACTTCAGCACAAGCAAAAGCAACACAACATCCTTACAGGTGGCAGCAGAGAGTGTGTAAAATAATCTCAACGCTGAATCCAGTAAAATGTGATTTCCCAGACAATAGCAGAGATGTTGTTTCTCATTGGAACACTGGGCCAAACCAAATAATCGTGATTGTTTTGTGCAGAGTCACATCGTGAAACTTCGACAACGAGTTGTTGAGCTGTTAAGCTTAAACGGATTTTAGATATGGTCATTGCACTGACAATCAACTGACTCAGTGTCTTTGTTAGCATTATGTTCAAAATGAAACAGCTTTGATGGTATTATGAAGTCAAATTACTGCATTATATCTCATTATGTAAATGTGTAAAAAATGTCATTACGTTTGAAAGGATTAGAGGGGACACATGCAATTCAGTTTTAACAAATTATAAAATCGCAATATGCGAAATAGTATTTATTATATTGCCATACTGTCCCCAGGCACATCGTTTGAGCCATTCTGCATGTTGTGTACGTGTTATGATCACTCCAAGGTGATAACTGGCTCTCAAAAGCTTCCCAATACTCATTTCAGTAATACATATTTATCGTCGACCTTTAATCAAGATTTGTTCACATATAATCGCAGATACTTGAGAAACATTGTAAAAATGCAGAGGGTGGGAGTAGATATTGGAATGATTTGGAAATGTTTAGAACTGGCAGACTGAAAACACGAATCTGTGGAACTCACCTCCCTATGCACCCCACTTCCCCACCAATCCCCACCCATGTCAGAGTGTGGGAGGTGTTGAGCTATCGATTAAATGCAAGTTAGAGATAGACAGTTTTTTAAATTAGTAACGATTCGAAGGGCATCGGAGGGCAAGCAGGAAAGTGGAGTTAAAGCCAAGATAAGACCAGCAATGAACGGACTGAAATAACTCCACATAGGCCAGGGTTCCATGCCCAAGCCCCCCTTTGTTTACACCTGAACAATCCTTGACTTTAATACTGCTTCATTCAGAGTCAGGCACCAGAATGTCAGCATGCTTTCATAATTGGACCAGATTTACCGACGCAATTGGGGAACTCACATTTTGTGAGGTGCATCCGCCTGAGCTCATTACACTTACCACTCACGTCAAGAGGTAGAGGAGGCTGGATCCAGTGTCTGCAATGAAATTTTGATATGTTGGAGTGGGCTTGTCATTCCACTCTCTTTGTAATTGAGATTTACCCATAACTACACACTGATATGCATTTTCACTTATCAAAAACTTGAACCCTAAGAATCTCAGGGTAATTAAGCTGCACATTCAAACGTAATCGAACACAGGCATTGTCCACCATTCCATTGGTCATCGTATGCAGTCCTGGTCAACAAATATAACAAGAGACACTTGATATTCAAACAGCTTCACCACCCAAACACACATAATCCAACTTCCAATATTCCCCACATTCATCCCGAGTGAAACCTCTCAAACTAGATTCTGTTCAAGACTTTACATTCAGCGTAGAACCATGAGAATCCGTGCAATGCAGAAAGGGGCCTTTCAGCCCATCAATTCTGCGCCAACTCTTTGCTCGATATGTTTTCTGGGAGTTTAGTATGATCCATAAAACGAAGCAAACTTCATCACAGATTGTTGGGCGCAAAAATGTTTCTAGTTTCTATTGGACCTTGACAAAACTTGGAGGATTGGTTGATCGTTTACTGTTAACTACCTTCACAGAAGTCACTGCGTGATCACAATACCTTATCTGTAAAAGTTCTTAACTCACTGCTCGGTATATTTTCAGGGATTTAGTCTAATCCATAACACTATGCAAAGTTTATAACAGGTTGTTGGCCGCAAAAATGTTTCTAGCTTCTATTGAACCTTGACAGAAGGTGGAGGATTGGTTGATCATTTGTTGCTAACTACTTTCACAGCAGTCATTGTGTGATCAAAGCACCTTATCTGTAAACGTTAGTATACTTATATATATATATCTATAAAAAATATGCAGGTGGACTATATCGATTTTTCTGTACCAAGAGCGAATGCATTCCCACACAGAAGTTGGTATTCCAATCCATGTTGTGTGACCTGCTGATCAAGTAACTCAGAAGAAACAACTTGCTTATTCCAACTCAAATTAACTGTGAAGGTTTTCTGAAGGTGTACATTTTTGTTTCGTAAAAATGCACAACATCGCAGGGCCTAAGTATGCCTTGATCTTGTCAAAAGCAAGAAGTTAAAGAGATAGCAACAGCACAGAGTTTCATTACTGATCATGGTTCCAACAAAACTGGAAATATTTCTACTCCAGAATGGAAGCCAACAATATTGACCAGTATGGGGACTGAACCTACAACATTATAAGTGAAAATATTATGGGAAAATTTCTGGATGATGTGTCTCATGTAAACGTAGCATCTTCGTGCTAAAACACAACCACGTTAATCATTGCAGTATGTCCTCTGTCCGTAAACTCATACAGCTCTACCAACTGCCAGTTAGATTTTAAGCAAACCTCAGCAGTATTGTAAATGCACATATTTGTAGATTATTCTGCTTGGTTTGAAAATCATAATGTGCGGATTTGCACCAAAGTCTCAAAAGATAGAGCTAAAACGAATCTGAAAAAAACAGCATCTGCTCTGCAGGTATATGTGTTTCCTTGTCAATATACCATAAAGCAACTACAGGATTTCATAGAGTTCTCTGATATTTTGCCTTGCAATTGCCCCATTCTGATTTATTTGTTAAATAAGGGAATGAAAAATTGATTCGATTATGAAACTTTTTTTGTGAGAACTCATGGTTCCAAATGCAGAAAGATCTCGACTGCACCATTTTCGAAATTCTCGATAATAAAGGCCTGGTTTGTCTTCACTCGCATCATAACTTAACTCCTGAAGTTTAATATCATCTTCGTAAACCTACCTTGAACTGTGTCCAGGGCCAAAATATCTTTCCTAATATATGGTGTCCAGATCTGCTCACAGAGCTCAAAGATAAGTCCACCTAGGGTAGTAATTGCAGCATAACACCTGCAAGAGTACACCTCAGCCCTTCAGATATGAGAAAAACAGCATTCTTTTGGCCTTTTTGACTATTTTCTGCTTCTCCCTCGGGGATACTAAAGACCTTTGCAAATCAAGCCCCATAATCTCATTGGACATTTATTCATTCTGCGTTTTAAAACTACACCGTGACATCCTTTTCCAAGTCCAAAATGTATTACCTCACACTTTCTTGAATCAAAATTCATTTGGCACCGCTTTGCCCATTCAACTAATCTATCAATATCCTACTGTAATTTTTCACTGTTGTCCACACTGTCTTAATGCTGCTCAATTTTGTGCCGTCAGAAAATTTGGACGTTTGAACTTTTATGTCATGATCACAGTCGTTATGGATATTTTGAATAATTAAAGCTCCAACACAGATCCCTGTGGCATAACACCAGTCACGTGCTGCTAACTTGAGTACATTATTTCATTATTCCATCTCTGTTTCATGCTATTAACCAATTTGTTGTCCACATAAGTAATTTGTCCTCTGTTCCATAGTCTACTACCTTAGCGAACAGTCTATTGATTAAAAATATGCCTGTCTGCCTCTTATATCCCTCGTCAAGTAAGAGGACCAAAACTATGCAGGACGCACCAGATGTGGTCTTACTCACGCTTTGTAGCAACACTTCCCTTTCTTTTAAACAAATGGTGAAAAGGAAGGAATAGTTGGTCAATGTAAGATTTCTTTACAGGTCCAGTAATAGAAGTAAGTAGAGGGTAGTAGAAGCATGCAAAAATGGAAAATCTAAAGCTTAAAACTACGACAGAACTTAAAAAATAAATGAACACCTCGCTTCAACGTAGATTGAAAATCCACACATAGTTTCTAACCTTAAATGTCACGGAGTATATATTTGTTTCTCAGAATGCAATGCTGTCAATTTAAATTTTTCACAGTTTCATGTCCAAGCATGACTTGTACTTGCTTTGGAATCGGTAAGTTTATTTCCATTTGTTATGCTAGCAATTTATTGACTCTCCCGAGCTGCTGTTGAGAAGGTGGTAGCGAGCTGCCTCCTTAAACCACTGAACTCTACGTGCTGCAGGTACGTTCACAATGTCGTTCGGAAAAAATGTTAGGATTTTGACCCATTAAGAGTGAAGGAACGGTGATACAATTTAGGATGGTTAGTTGCTCGAAGGGGAAATATTAAGTGGAAGTGTCCCCTAGTCATTATATATGATGAAGGTTCTGAGGGGCGTCACCGGACCGGAAACATCAACTCTGGTTTTTTTTCCTTCATAGATGCTGCCAGATCGGCTGATTTTATCCAGCAACTTTGTTGTTCCTGATTTACAGCATCCGCAGTTTACATTCTAGATGATAATAGTTTTCAAAGTGCCTTCTAAGCATTTTTATTGAATTTCTTCAGTGAATCTTGTAGATAGTAGACTCTGCTTTTACTGAGCATCAGAGGAGTAAAGAATGAATGCTTGTGGTTGTGGTGCCAATCAAGTGTGCTGCTTTGTCCTGGAAAGTGTCAAGATTCTTGAGTGTTTTTGGAGTTGGATCCATCCAGCCACATGAGGAGTATTCGAACACACTACTGACTTGTGTCTTGGAGATGGGAGACAAACATTTTGAGACATGTACCTATTCATTGGATCAAATATCGAAACATTCGTTCATTTTGTTAGGTAAATAGAGACAGAGGACCTGTATTAATCATTATACAGCTCAAACATTTGAAAGGAAAAACAAAATGTGCAAGAAGTGTAGAAACATGTCCAAGACAAACATAGACAAGCAATGGAATTCCTAGAGGCATGGTTCTCCACCCATACTTCACTCAGCAAGCATTTAGAATTGAACACCATATATATAAACCCATACAGATCAAAACACGAAATGACAGTACTCACCATGATGGACAGTATAAATTCCAAATGGCGTGGAATAATATTGCTTCATCGGAAGCTCCGCTGATGCTGTCACCCAGCATGGTGACAAAACGTCTTAAGAAAAACAAGCCAGTTCCACAAGTAAGTCAGCAAGTGTTGTTCAGCACTATCATTACGCTGTTTGAGACAGATTTCTACCAGATGTAGCTACTCAAGATTACCCATCCATGACGTGCTATGGGCCATCAACTGCATTAACTGAATTTCAGAACTTGCAACATCGTAGCCCAGCATATCTCGCACTCAAACATTATCATCAAGCCAGATATCAACACTGGAAAATTCAACAGGATATGTTGGATTAGCACCAGACAGCCCTAAAAATAAAGTGTCAATCTGGCGAAGCTTCAAAACAGGCCTACTTTGCATGCTGAGTGGTATAAGGAGCATGCGATCGACAGAGCTAAATGATCCTATGAATAATAGACCAGATCTAATCTCCGCAGTGTCACCACATTGAGTCGTAAATGGTGGTTGGCATTTAAACAACTCAGTGGTGGAGAAGAAGGAATCCGGACATTTTTTTTTTAAACTTGGAGATGGTGGTGGAGCAGTAGCACAGTCTGTGGGAGACTGCCTGCGGATGGCCTGCTCCATCTTCTTTTAACATTTGTTTTTCTTATTCCTCTCTTTTGTCCTCCTGCTTTAAATTTACTTTCTTTTGTGGAAGCACATAAGCCTTCAAGGTTTACCATACATCGGAAGCAGGTTTCTGTTAATGTTTTTGGGAGGGTAATGTGTGTTCCTGGTGCTGGAGGAGGGAGGAGAAAGTGTTTTCCTGGTGTTGCAGGAGAGACAGTGGGAGGGGAGACTGTGTTCCTAGCGGTGAATCATGGAAGTGAGAGTGTGTTCCTAGTGATGGAGAAGGGAGGTGAGTGTGTTCCATGTGGTGGAGAAGAGACAGGAGAGTGTGTTCCTGGTCGTGTAGGAGGGAAGCAAGTCCACTGTTTTTCGTCATGTATATAAATGATTTGGATATTCACATAGCAGGTATGGTTAGTAAGTTTTCAGATGACACCAAAATTGGAGGTGCAGTGGACACCAAAGAAGGTTACCCCAGAGTAAAGTGGGATCTTGATTAGTTTGGACTGCGGGCCAACGAATGACCGATGGAGATTTATTCAGATAAATGTGAGATGCTGCATTTTGGAAAGGCAAATCAGGACATGGCTCATACATTTAATGGTCAGGTCGTGGGGAATGTTGCTTAGCAAAGAGATCTTGGACTGCAGGTTCATGGTTCCTTCAATGTCGAGTCCCATGTAGGTAGAATAGCGAAGCAGATATGTGGTATTCTTATCTTTATTAGCCAGTGTACTGAGTATAGAAATTAGGAAGTCATGTTTTGGCTTTACAGGGCAATAGTTATGCCACTTTTGGAAAACTGTGTGCAATTCAGGTCTCCTTGCAAGAGGATGAATGTTGATAAATTGAAAGGTTTCAGAAAATATTTACAAGGGTGTTGCCAGCATAGACGGGTTTGAGCTACTGGGAGAGGTTGAATAGACTGCGGCATTTTTTCCCATGGAACATTAGAAGCTGAGAGGTGATGTCATAGAAGTTTACAAAAGCATGAGTGGCATGGATGTGGCAAATAAACAAGGTCTTTTCTCCGAGGTGGGGAGTCCAAACTTGGAGGTCCTAAGATAAGGTGAGAGGGGAAATATTTAAAAAGGAACCTAAGTGACAACCCTTTCACGCAGAGCTTGTGTTTTTTTTTTCTCTCAGTATTCATTTGTGGGATGTGGGCATCGCTGGCTGGCCAGTGTTTGTTGTCCATCTCTAGTTGCCTTTGAGAAGCTGGTGGTGAGCTGCCTTCCTGAAACGCTGTTGTAGACCCACAATGTTGTTAGGGAGTGTATTACAAGATTTTGACCCATCAACAGAGAAGGAACAGTGATATGTTTCCACGTCAGGATTGTTGAGTGGCGTGGATGGGAACTAGGATTTGGTAGAATTCCCACATATCTGCTGCCCTTGTCCTTCTAAATAGAGGTGGCCGTGGGACTGGAAGATGCTGTCTGAAGATCTTTGATGAATTTCTGCAGTGCATTTTGTAGATAGTACATACTTCTGCTACTGAGCATCGGTGGTGGATGGAATGGATGCTTGTGGATGTAATGCAAATCAAGCAGGCTGCTTTATCTTGGACGGTGTCAAGTTTCTTGAGTGTTGTTGGGACTGCACGCATCCAGGCAAGTGGGTAGTATTCAGTCGCACTCCTGACTTGTGCCTTTACATGGTGGACAGGCTTTGAAGAGTCAGGAGGTGACTCACTCGCTGCAGTAGTTCTAGCTTCTGGCCTGCCCTTGTAGCCACTGTGGTTGTGTGGTGAGTCGAGTTGACACTCTGCTCAATGACAATATCCAGGATGATGACAGTGGTGGATTCAGTGATGGCAACGCCATTGAATGTCAAGGGGTGGTGGTTAGACTGTCTCTTATTGGTGATGGTCAAAGCCTGACATTTGTGTGGTGTGAATGTCACTTACCACTTGTTAGTTCAAGCCTGGATATTGTCCAGATCTTGTTACATTGAACATGGACTGCTTCAGTATCTGAGGAGTCACGAATGGTACAATCATCGGCGAAATTTCCAAATGTTGAAATTGAGAGCTCCAGATTTTGTTGCATGTTGCCAAAAGTGAATCAATGCGTGCAAAAATGTAAGCAAATCCTGAAATTAACTCGACTAGGCGACACCTTCCAAAGTTTTACTTGCCACTTGGTTAAAAAACTTAGCTGCAAAGATACTGAAAGCAATATAGAAATTCAAATACATCAACTCCTCCAATGATGCTAGCTGATTGAATATTGACAGAAATAGTACTGTGAATGAACACATCTCCAAGACAGGAGAGCAAAAAGGCTCTGTTGGATAGTTAGCTTGAAGCAAGCAGTCAGGAACAAGGATCTTCTATTCAGGAAGTCATAATAGCAGGGCGATGGATTTCAAGAAAGTTTTTCTGATGACGTACTGTCAGGAAAAAAAGATCAAAATGAACAGAAGACAATGTCATTGTTTGCACAGCTCGCACCTCGTGAAAAACTGAATAAATGAAAGTGAGATCACAATTTGTCTGTAAAATGTCAAATGGAAACAACAGATTTATTGCGTTTGATACATTTCATGAATTTATTGATGATACAGCTAGTAGGATGCATAATTGATGGCAAGCAGATTCATTTTAATTACATTTACAGAAGAAAAATGGCACTCTGAGGCGAAACAGAAAATGTTAATCCACGGATAAGGATTCATGCATTTGAGGATAATTTCGTTGCACATATAGCAGTCTATTTCGTAGGCAGGGAATAAAGTCCTCCAATACACTGAAAGTTTTCAATTAATATGAAATAATTTTGAAGGCTTGCAAGGTTCATTTTTAACTCCTCAGTTGTATGCATACTATCGAAATCACTTGGATGAAGAAGCAAACATTAATGCACCTAGGATTGAAATAGAACTGCACAACACATGAATGTCTCCTCCACCGCACGATTTTGAGCTGAACATGGCGCCAAATTAAACTAATTCCTTCTGCCTGCCCTTACTCCATACCCCTTCATATCTTATAGGTTCGTGTGCTGATCTAAAAGTCCCTTAAAAGTCCCTACCATATCTGTCACCACTACCACTACCACTGGCAGAAAGTTACGGACTCTGACCATACACTTTGCAAAAAAATTGCCTTTCACATCTCCTTTGAATTTCCCTCTCTCACCTTAAGTGCATGCCCCTAGTGTGAGATATTTCAACTCTTTGGGGTTTGTGTGAAAAGGATTATGACCATCGACCCAATATATGCATCTCAAACTTCGATCAAGTCTCACCTCACTCTCGGCCTCTCCAGAGAAATCAAGCCGATTTTATTTTAACTTCTCCTTACAGCTCATAGCCACTAATCCAGGCAACATCCTAATAAACATTTTCTGCACTGTACGCCACATCTGTCCTGTAATGTAGCGAATAGAATTGAACACAAATACAAACCAAGTTGCTGGAAAAACTCAGAACTGATAAAAGATCACGAGAACCGAAACATTAACTCAGTTTTTTGTCCCTCACAGATGCTGCCAAACCTGCTGAGATTTTCCAGCAACTTTGTTTTTGTTCCTAATTTACAGCATCCGCAGTTCCTTCGGTTTTTATCTCGAATTGAACACAATTCTCTAATTGTGGCCTAACCAAGCTCTTTTAATGCTGCAAATGACAACCTGACTCTTGAACTCAATTCCCTGAACAATGAAGGCGAGGATGTCATTTCCCTTCTTTACCGCCCTATCTATTTTTGTCACTATTTTCACGGAGTTGTGGACTTGAACCTCCAGATCCCTTTGTACATCAGTGTTATTCTGGGTTCTGTCATTAACTACATACTTTTCTTTCGTATTTGATCTCAAACAGTGCAGCACGTCATCTCTTACTGGAGAAAACTCCATCTCCATTTTCCCAACCATATCTGCACCTGATCTATATCCAGCTGCATTCTTTGACAACCTTCTACACCATCCACAAATGCACCGATCTTTGCATTGTCTAGTAACGCACCCGTTTACATTTTCATTCAAGTCATCGATATATATCACAAACAGCACAGGTCCCAGTATGGATCCCTGTTGAACACCACTAGTCACGGACCTCCAGCCAGAAAAAGAAACATCCACTTCTACCCTTTGCTTTCTCTGGGTGAGCCAATTTTGAATCCAGAGAAGCTACTGTGAGTCCCATGCATCTTCATATTCTCGAAGATCCTACCACCTGGGATCTTGTCGAAAACTTTACTGAAATCCCTGTCGACAACATCCATGGCTCTAGTATCATCGACATCATTCTTCACCTCCTGGAAATATTCAATCAAGTCAGTTAGGCATGACCTGTCCTGCGTAAAGCGATGCTGTTTGTCACTAGTTAGCCCATGCATTTCCAAATATGAGTAAATCCTACCCCGAAGAATTATCTCCAACATCTTCTCAACCACCGATATGAGTCTCACCAGTCTGTAGCTTCTTGCATTAAACTATTTGCGCACTTGAACAGAGGAACAGCATTAGTTACTCACCAGCCCGTCAGGTCCTCTCCAGTAGCTAGCAAACATACAAAGATCTTGGTTAAGGCCTTTTCACTGACGAACCAAAGTATGATCAGAGTGCAAATGACGAGGGAGGAATAAAAAACAAGCTGTGCGAACTGATGTAAGCAAGTGAACAGAGTCAACAACAAAAAACGTCATACTGTATATAATTTGGAGAAATGCCACCTTACTCAAAATAAAGGGTTGGTAAGACTTGACAGATCTAAGAGTATTGGGTAAAGAGATTAAAAGTCAATAGAAAAATCCAATGTCGCACCTTATCGGCACGAAACAGAGATTTGCAGATGTAGCAGATTTGACAATGTACTGCTCTTTTGAAGACATTGCTATTGTTAATGTAAATTGAAAACCAGAATGGTCGTCGAAAAGACACTTTTAAATTTTGATGTTCAACAGAACTTGTATTGACCATGGAATTTTAAGATTCATATGCCACACAAAATTTGGATTTCAAAGGATTCTTAACTCTCATGATGAGGAGATCAGAATAGCGCAGCGTTGCCTGCTTGATGCAGTTCATCAATTTGCTTGAACGACAACTTATCCGAAAAATTTTGGTCTTTGTATCTAAGCGGAATCCAATTGCTTTGAAAATGAAGTTTCACCAGTTTGGCCCATGGGGTGAGAGCGTTTTCTGAGAATATGATGCTCAAGAATAATTGACAAGTATCGAGTTTCAGGTTGCAAACTGTTTCATTTTCCTGTTGCTCTTCTTCGGTCTCTTAAACACCTATAACTAGATTTCCTGGGCTCTGACACGTATCTCCAGCAGCTTTCCAGCTCATTTCTCATGATCACCTGTTCGCTTTCCTCTTGCTTTTGTTGCAACTTTGCATGTGGATCAACGCGAAAACAATTAGAAGTTGGCATAGGCAACTTTTGTGAACATTGCACAGCTGAATATCTCCTGTTGCTCTTTCTGCTTCTGCTTCCTTCCCAATTCTAGTTCTTTTTTTCTGATACACATGAATGATCTCTGTCTTATTATGTGGTGAATAATTTAGAAGTCATAATTTTGATGCCATAAACCTAGGGGTCAGTGAGTAACACCTTGATACAGGTGGATAAATACCATGTGACGTCAAATGTGAAGCTTTATGAGATGATAGGTTTTAATGCAACAAATACAGAAGGCTAATGTGCATTAATGCTGATTTTTCTTATTTCTCTTAACAGATGTCATCTCCCATTCCTCAGATGACATGTCCATCCTGGGCCTCCTGCAATGCCACAGTGATGCCACCCGAAGGCTGCAGGAACAGCAAATTATATTCAACCTGGGAACTCTGCAGCCCAATGGCATCAATGTGGATTTCACAAGCTTCAAAATCTCCCCTCCCCCAACCGCATCCCAAAACCAGCCCAGCTCATCTCCACCTCCCGAACCTGTTTTTCCTCTCACCTCAAGCCACACCCCCATCTCCTATCTACTAACATCATCCCGCCCCCTTGACCTGTCCGTCCTCTCTGGACTGACCCATCTCCTCCCTACCCCACTACCTATACTCACCTTTACTGGCTCCATCCCCGCCTCTTCGACTTGTCTGCCTCCTCTCCACCTATCCTCTCCTCTATCCATCCTCTATCCGCCTCCCCCTCTCTCCCTATTTATTTCAGAACCCTCTTCCCCTCCCCCATTTCTGATGAAGGGTCTAGGCCCGAAATGTCAAGTTTTCCTGCTCCTATGATGCTGCTTGACCTGCTGTGTTCATCCAGCCCGATGCTTGTTATCTCGTTTAGAAAAAAGGGTGTGATAATGCTTCAGGAATCTCCCATTAGGCCTGAGTGTGAGCATTGTCTACAATTCTGGGCAATCCAACTGAAATGAAATAACAAAGTCATGGACCTCTCAGAGAAGTTGAGGAAATGAGTGACTTAAGCATCTCATTTCGATAACGAATGGAAAAGTAGAGACAATTGACATGCGACAAAACAATATTGAAAATGACGAGGATGTTTGTTATAAACAAAAGAAGCTGATTACGTTTGTTGAAATTTTGTTCGCTGAAAATAAAAAAAGTACAGTGATTGCAATAACATTAGCACGGTTTTCTTTTTGCCAAAGAAATAGTGAATGATTGAGATACACTTTGTAAAACAGTGCTATACTTAGACCAGAAATACAATCCCTTCGTGTGCAGATTCAACTCAAAGAGAGCTGTCCGACTACAACAGAGTGAAGTGCTTGCCCAGTAGAGAGAGGCCACTGGTGTTTTCAACCGACATTCACCCTGCCTCAGGTGCGGTGAGAAGTTGTTAAGGAGAGTCCTTCATGATAATGTCAGTCAGTCCAAGCTATTGGCACCACCTGACTTTCTCAAACCAACCGTCCATGCAGTAAATTTAATTTAATTCACGCATTCCAAATTATTAGCGAACACTTTGAAGGTTTTTTTTTAATCGTAATTTTATCGCCGGCATTATCTTTAACACCATTATCTGGTGTTGCTTCTGTTAGTCATATGCGCCCTGTTACGGAATCATAATGGGAGATCAGTTTTACTATTAGGAATTAATTAGGCCTCCCGTGATTAATGAGTTATAATCTTCAAAAATGAAGATTTCCCATTATACTGTTGACTCATTTGTAACAACTGTAAAAAAAAAAGTTCTCATACATTATATCCCTAAGTGGTGTTTGTATTTGCAAGCAAAAATATTTTCTCCAAGTCTACCTTCATCACGCTTACACAAAATATCTCTCTCAGGTCATGCTTAATTCTTTGCGTTTCTGTCAAAAGTGATATCTTGGATCCGTTAAGTAATTTAATATCAATTCTTGTGCCTCAGCTTACTTCTAATAAGGAACATCACTGTTCTTCGTGACAAAAATGTGTTCTAAGGAGGGTATTGTACAATTTCAAGGCAATACCCCTCCGTTTAAAACTTATTCATTTAATGTTTCAAAGTATTATTTCTCATGCCGTTATTGCACACTGCCATTTCATGTCCCAATATCATATGCTGCATCACAAAACTTCTCCCTTCCCTCACCACTTTTAAGATTCCCTGTTTCAGATTAATATGTACAACAATGCAGAAACAGCAAAACAGAAATTACTGCAGAAGGTCAGTGTGGCTGGCAGCAACTACCGATAGAGAATCAACGTTAATACTTCGAGTCCCGTGACCCTTCTTCAGAGGAGAGTAGTGTATGACTGGAACATATACAGAACAGGAGAAAAAGTGATTGCAAATGGTGCCAAAGGAGAAGCAGAGTTACAACAAAGGAAAGGAGTTGATCTTATGTCACAGACCAGTTGTAAATAGAATGCAGAGGGACTTGGATGTGTATGTGCACCGATCATTGAAAAGGGCGGGAAAAGCAGAGAGACCAATAAGTAAAACAAACAGAATTCTCAGCTTTAAAAATAGATGCATGGGTATCCGAGCAAGGAGGTGATACTGAAATTGTAAAAGGCTCTTGCTGGACCTCAGCTGGAGTCTCGTTAACAGTTCTGGGATGGAAAGATGAGAATGATTTTGAGTGATTACAGAAGCAATTTACGATAACTGTTCTCAGGATAAGAATCTTCGGCTATGAAGACGACTGAGGAACACTTGCCTGTTCTCCCTGGAGTGAGGAAGGCTAACAGTATATCTGGTAGAACTTTTGTAAATCATGAGCGGACTGGACAGAGAAGACAAGGAAAAGATGTTCCCACTCGTAAAAGGAGTGAAAACAAGAAGGCTGCAAAATGAGGAGGGGTGAAATAAGTTTAATTATATTATCAAATGCTCTGTCAGAAAGAGTGAAGGAGACAGGTCAGCTGATGTGCTTAAGAGGGCATTAGTGATTAATTATGAAAAAAAGGGCAAGATGTTTGATAAACGCTGGAGACTGACATGAATAAATAATGTTAATTTAATGATTTGGTGCAGACATATTGGGCTAAATGGCTTAGTTCCTCATGAAAATCATTCTCTGAGTCTAGGATTCTGTGAAGAATGTATCAATCATAGGTGAGAGAAGGAGAGCACACGCCAGTTTTGATGATGGCAAAGCCAGCAAGTCACAAATAAGACAAAGGCGGATGTAATGTCAAAGCATGAAGGATGAAGTCTATGAAACACAATGAAGGAAAAAGATCACACCCTGAATTTGTTGAACACAACGTTCAGTTCTGCAGGCATTAAAATGCCTCGACACATGATGTGGTGTTTCTACAGCTTGGTTAAAGGTCTAAGTAGAAAAGATCTGTGGTTCCTCGAAATTTCAATAAGCTCACCCAGGCATGATATGCTTCTTTACCAACCTTTCAGATATCATTACGAGAATACATTTACGAGTGAAGTGCCAATGGTCTATACCAATTACAAATGTTGTCTTTCTGATTCCTGTATACAATTCTTTAATGTAAAAAAAAATCAATCGCCTCACACTCAATACTATTTAGGAGCATATTCTTTCCTGATGCTTTAACAGCTAACTCCTGTGTTAGAACTTTTGCTGATTTTTCATTCGCTTACTAAAGTATATTTTTCATTTTGGTTTGAAGGTATGAAGTGTGGGCTGAAAACTGAAATATAACGGTTAACCATGAGTAGTGGTTGTTTCTTGAAAGAAAAATGAACAAATAAGCTGTTATTTGTTTCTGTGGCCGAGTCTGAAAGTTTTTTTTTTCCTCGCAATCTGTTTCCTTTCTAAAAAAAAGGAAGAAAATGTCCTCTATAGATGTTTTTAATCTAGTGGGACCTTATGCTCATGCAGCTGGTCAATGATTAAGATTAACTAGCACCTCGCAGAGAGACGGTCGGTATCGTAGGGATAGATGTGTTTGATTTGGTTTCCAGACTGTGTTTGGGACAGAAAGCTACAGGGCAAAAGTTTGGTTGCTTCCTTGTTGTCCTCTCATCGTTATTTTATTGAATGTTCAGGGAATAAGCTCTCCTTTGGAAAAATTAAAACTGTCTGCCTTCATTATTGTCATTTGGCAACGAGCTGTGCAAATCCCATCAGCATGTCATTCCCACAGGTCATTTAGTCATCTTCAGTAAACTGATCAGTTATTTCTCATTTACCTTTATCCTTTTGATTTAGTAAAGGAACTTGTGTTTTTTTCTGCCTGTCTGTGTATGACTGCGGGCTGGAATTGAAGATGACTAGGTTTAAGCCATAAGCATTAATTGGATTACCATTTCATTTAACTTCGCTCTGCTATGGTTACTGCTGTGTTAAGAAATTGTTAAGTCTTTTACCCGTGCTTTAAGACTGGAGTCAAATATCAGTTATTCACACAGTCTGAAATTGTTTGTTTGAATAAAATCAAATTAGGAAACACTGAAGCCAATTCTGATGGTCATTTAATCAATTATTTTTACAGTGTTGTGAATATGAGGATAGTGAGGCTGATTGGTCCAATACTTCCGAGGAGCGGTGAAACTACAGCATGTTAATTGCTGCCTTCAATACATTTTCGATGACAATGAGCACCTCGCCAAGATCTTCCCCATGCCTCCACTTCTCACCTTTAAAGAAGCACCAAACCTTCGACATACCATTGCTCACAACAAACTACCCAGCCTTGAGGGGGGTATCGACAACAGCACTGTACAAACTTGTTATGGCAACCTCTCCAAGACATATCAGATCTTCGACATGAACATTACCATCACACATGGGAACACCAACTACCACGTGAATGGCAGATACTCATGTGACTTGGCCAACATTGTCTCTCTCATACCTTGCAGGCAAGGATGCCCAGAGGCATGATATATTGGTGAAACCATGCCAACGCTATGACAATGGATGAATGGACACCGCACAACAATTGCTAGACAGCAATGTTCTCTCTCAGTGGGGAAATACTTCAGTGGTTAAAGATATTCGACCTCAGATCTTCGGGAAAATATCCTGCATAGAGGAATTTGGGATATACAACAAGCAGAGTCGCTGAGCAGAGGCTGATAGACAAGCTCGGTACTCATGAGGACGGTCTCATCCAAGATCTTGGTTTCATTTCGAACTACAGGTGATGCCTCCAGACGAGATGTTCTCATACGCACACTCACACAGACGCACATATATGCGCACTCACTCTCTCTTGCACACACACACACACACACTCTGAACAACGAAAATTATTCCGGTTAATCCTATGTTTTATGTATGATGTTATATGGAATACTCGTATCGAACAAAGAAAACATTTGTTTCAGCGTCTGGTCACCATCCACATCATCTCGACATGCATGTGGGAAACTCTATTCCAATGAACACAGGCCCTCTGGTGGTCAGATAGTAAATTATGCACTTTATTGTTATATTTGCTGCACTGCATGGTCCAGGGGAATGCAAGTCCACACAAACGTGACACGCACATATGAGGCAGTGCATATATGTTATGCAAAATGAAGATTTCTGATGATACTACTAAAAATCGCTACGACTTTGATCGTGATGAATCATTTGCGGAAGTGAAAATGTGTGATTGTTGGAGCTACCTCTGGATGAACACAACATAACAAGCCTGCCTGTGGTTTCTAGATAACTTAAGTACTTATCCGTGGACACACACACACACACACACACATACACGCACACACACAGACACATACACACACACTCATATCTTATATCAGTCTTGGATTTCACAGTTTGTCTCTGATAATAAACGCCATGGAAAATCCCTGAGAAAGGCCATTTTCACCAGTTAGTTCAAAATTTACAAAAGAGAAGTGTCTGTTCCTGCAATCATCAAAACTTTTGAAATATCCTAATATGAGTATGGTGAAATTTTAATTCTAGCAGCAAACTCACATCAGGAAATTCAACTGAATTCCAATGGACAGGCAACATTAGACAGTTGGGAATAACCCCGATCCTACTATCAAGAAGCATTGAATAACGTCAATACTGGACTGTCTCTGCGAATAACAGGAAAACATGATAGCTGGAAAGTTGAATAATGAGTGCAAATCTCAGTATTGGAAGACGTATTATGAGACCACAAGGATAGTTGATCTGGATGCCTGGCGAAGGCAATGAGATTATGGGAATCAAAGAAAGTAAGAATTGCCGATGTCGGAATCTGAGATAAGAATGTGTGGAGCTGAAGGAACACAGCAGGCAAGGCAGCATCAGAGGAGTAGGAAAGCTGACGTTTCGGGTCTGGGCCCTTCTTCAGAAATTCAGATTATATGAATATCTGGAGTTTTCCAAGATGGTGTCTGTCATTGACCTTGTATTTACAGGATTGGATGTGTAGGTCAGAGAGTATGCGGAAGTGCAGATCTCAATGTTGCATATAATCATTTTAACGTGGAATGTATAAATATCCTATACTGTGGTGGGAGCGTTAAACTGTCTTGGAGCCTATCTCCAGATACGTGTCCAATGCTATGTCCGAAATGAGTTCCTAACAAAGGTTGATTTGTGTTTCTGAGCACAGCAGTTAAAACTTCACTGTAAAATCCGTCAGCAACAGTGCTGTGGAACAATTCAGAATGCTGGTGAGGTTTTGCTTTCCATCACTCCAACTACCTTAATAAGGAGATATCTGAATGCTCTGGACTATAAACACCGTGTCATAATTGTCAGCCCCAGCAGTTCAATGTGAACACCGCAGGAAAGCAGCATTGAGTGACAGCGTGTGTGAGGGATGGAGTTCCAGGGTGAATGGCCCAGTTAGCTAAAGCCCTGGCCATGACTAAGATACAGAGTCATTCCGGGAAATGTTCAAGAGAACACATAGCATCCATCATCCAAGGTCAGGGGTACAGAGAGCTCCACTCCCTGATTCACATAGTATCAAATGTCTTGGGGGATGTCCCGAGCATCATTTTCAGAAAGCAGACATTTTCCGACTTCAGAAAATAAGCAGTACTCACACTCCCCAGTTCAGGGATTAGGCCATGCTTGCATAACTGAATTAAGTGAATATTCGGCGCCCACAATTTGGATGAATGGAATTCACAAATGAAACTGTCCCAAGATCGAAAAACTCGCAGAATACCCAATTCCTAGCTTACGTGTATTGGTGGTGTTCTAGCTGCAGAAGGAAATTGTAGAGAGAAGTGAAGATTGATTGAATACTGCTATTCGTTGATTGTAAGTGGTGAAGTAATGTATTAATCATTCATTTACAGGACATGCGTGTCACTGACCAGGTCAGCATGTAATGCCTGTCTCGAAATCGAGCCTTCCATGAACAATCCTGAAAATCATATCAACAGCTGAATTAAGATTCTCGGAAGCTCTTTCAAAGTGGCCTACTCTTCTTGCTAGAAACTGTAAAAATATGGACTTCTCCTCTGCAAGCTAATTGAAGTTCTCCACCCTTGAATATGTTGGATGTCACCAAAAGAGTACGGGGCATTAGTTTCTATTTGCTTTCTCCATGGTAGAACTTTCACCATGAAAAGACCACAATCAAACAACAACAGTTTCTAAAGCTCTAAGTGGGAGACGATCACCCAGTGTTATTATCACTAGATTATTAACCCAGATATCGAGGTAATGTTTTCGTTGACATGGGTTCAAAACTCATCATGGCAGATGGTCGAATTTGAATACAATACAAATCCGGAATGAAGACCATGAATCCATATTTGACTGTTTGGGGAAATCCCATCTCGTTCACTTTTAAAGAAGAAAACGTGCCACCCTTATCGGGTCCGGGCTACATCTGAATCCAAATGAATAGTAATGCGGGTTACATCTAACTGCACAAATAGAAATGGGGGATAAATGGTGACTTGGCCAGTGACACCCATACCATACGAATTGATCGTAAATAAATTGTTTTATGCATGAACATATAGATTATTGCCCATGTCAAACATGGTTAAACCGAAAGACTTCAACATAATTTGTTTTTTTTTTCAGCAATATTTGTTTTAGATATTGGAAGTTACGACTGACTGTGACCTCAATGCTCGTGATTTTTCGAAATGATCTTCCTGCTACAGTCTAACTATTCAGTAATAAAGCTTCCACTCCTGAATACCTTGTTCTCTTTCACCAGATGTTTTTTTTATTTTTCCTGACTGCATTCTGTAATACAATGCAACAAGCAGGTATGATCTGAACAGCAGTGACACATTGCACTGAATCTCTTATTGCTGATATTTATGACCATTTTAGACACAAAAATTTCACACTTACTCCACTAGACTAGTTATTCATTTCCATTTCAGGCTTTCATTATGTGTATCGAAATAAAAGACATGCATTTTTTTTTTAATTGAAGGCCAGAAAATCAGTCCTGAGTACAACTCCTGACAAGAGTAGCTACACCCCCAAAGGGAATACAAAACGCAGAAAATATTTTTGAAACAAGAGAAAAAAAGAAAATTAAGGAAATTTCTCTGAGATTGATAGCATACATTTCCCATAATTTCTCTGCATTCAAACAACTAAAAGGGTAGAGTTGCTATTTATCTGCATTGAAAGATTTTTTAAAAAAGTAACACGAAGAAGTAAACAATGCGACGGAGTGTGTGAGAGGGCTATCATCAGACAATTTTTCTTGTCTAGAATTAAGATCTTTTCGGGAAGTCATGGGCTAACTTGTATCACACCTGATTAAGGTGCGTTCTACCCTTTGTTTTTTTTAAACCAACAAATCCATTCATATAATAGAATGTCAAAGTGAGATTATTCTAAATACTCCACACTGCCATCACAAAAGAAAACTTTCACCTTCACCCCGGTAACCTTGCACACTGCGCTCTGAACACAGGTCATCCAGTGTTTTATTATCTGCACACCTGCCTAAACAAGCATTACACTGTCATTTCTCTGATTTCCCTTTCTAAACGAATTTAGGCTCATAAATAACTGCTCAAAATTACATGATTCACACTAGATTGAGGTTGCTGACTTTCTCGATCAGCTGGCTTGTTTGCTTTCATTTTTATTTTGCGCCTTCACTTCTCGCCATTAATGAACCACCGTACCTCAAAGAGACTATTGTTTGTCAGCTTGCTAACTTGCTCGCTGAGCTGACTTGTTTTCATTGAAAAACAATCTTGGCAATCAAGTCAGCAACCTCACCCACAACCTGAGCTACAAATCTTTGCTAAAACCTTAATCCTTACTAGATTCCATGCACAATCGCCTTCATTTTGCCTAATCACCATGAACTAGACGAGGCAGGATACTGTGAGAGGGTTGTTCCTTGACAGCTCGTAGTCTTTTCACTTGAAAGAGGTGAGGATGAAGCTTCCTCGATCTGAAGGTTCTTACAGTCGTAAATATTGGCAATGGTGCTTGATCCATATGGATGACAACTCCGATAAGAGATGAGGTGACAGTGAAGCGATATTGTACCTGGCCCAATAACACAGCACTCCAGGACAACACATTTGCCAATACAAGTTCACATCTCACCTTAGCAGTTGGTGAATTTTGAATTTGATGAAAATCCGGAATGAAAAGCTGGCTGAATTGTGACCAATATCAATTGTTATAAAAAACGCAGTTTACTAATGTCTTTTCGTGGGGGAAATTTGTCATCCTTCCATGATCTATGACTCAAGGCCGGCAGAATTCCAGTCTGGGCAATAAATGACCGGATAGCCCATGAATAAATTTACAAAATGTGTTTATTGACAAAGGATGTGAGCTGATTTTCTGTCTCACAGACCTTTTCTGGAATTACATTAAAATACAATCACCGCTGCTTACTTTAATAGTGTTAACAGGCAAGAGAAGATGGATTCTTCCCTTTAATCTCGTCTAAATTGTTACTGAGCTAATGATCCAAATGCCCAGTGCAATACTTTTGCAAACCCACGTTGACAACTGATTATTGCAGATGGTGAAGTTTGATTTTCATGAAAATCTGGAATCAAAAGCTGGCTGTGTTTGTTTTTCTCGAGGGAGATGGGCATTGTTGGCTGGCCAGCAGTTTATTTCCTGTCCCTAATTGACCTGGAGAAAGTGATGTTGAAATGCCTTCTTAAACTGCTGCAGCTCACGTGCTGTATGTTGTTCCATTATGCCCTGAGGCAAGGAATTACAGGATTTTCACCCAACGAAATGGGATCGCGATCAATTCTCATAAAATAATCCAATACACTGATGTCATTTCAGGAAAGAACATTGTCCTTCCTACTCTTGTCTGGCCTCCATGTGACTCCGCATTGACAGCAGTTGTCTCTGGATAATAAGGTATGTGCAGTTAATAGTGGTTTAGCACATGAATGACTAAATAAGATATATTTAACATTAAAGGATGTCAACTCATTTTCTATGGTGCAGGGAGTCCCCGATCAACGAAGCATGATAGGAATGCTTATCTTTAATTGTGTTGGCAGGCTGCAGAAGTTTGGATTATCTTTTTCAACCTGGCAGCACTAAATTGGGATTAATTGTTGTGACCAATTTTCACAACAATACGAGTGAAATAAATTAGGAAACAAAAGTAACCACTGGCGGGCTTCTCAGTAACTGAATAATACTAATAAAACAAAGAACAACAAGAAATGAAAATACATTTCTCTACACATTGAGGTGACAAGATAATGAAGGCTGAGGAAGAGATGGAACGAAATTCTGTCACGAATTTCCAATGTTAACTGAGAAAAATGCAGTTACAATTGAAGCAAAATCCTGAGCTATCAATATGAAGGAGATTAATGAAATGAATTGGCTTCGTTCTTCAGAAAGGTGCAAAAAACAACTGTCCTCATTTTTTTGTTTCATTTTCAGTGCCCAATCTTCAAGTCAGCAGAAAAGGAAGAGCAACTCTTAAACATGCTGACTCAGCATTTTATGCATGTTTTATTTACATTTTATACGTAGGAATACTCGTTGCCAAATCGAATGTGAATCACAAAATATGCTCAGTATGACATACATAATACATCATTTGCCCAGGTTCGAACACTTTCAATACAAAACACCAATACATCTCCACTATTGCCCATTACCTAAAAACAACACAATATGGTTTTCAACTTGACCTAGGTTACTGATAACATAATAAGACATTTTTGCACTTAAAGCTCTCAATAATGAATAAACCAACCACATGGAATGCTACACATTAATATGTACACAATAACAACACCAAAGGCACAAACTCTTATCCATGAACATCTCTTAACGAACCACAACCCTAAATGCTATAAATGAGCCATTCATATCATTCGTGCTGTTATTCTATTAGCTACAAAGTACATGCATACAACTTTATATATTCACAACACTTCTTTAAAAAAATAACTTATTATGTCATTTTATACTTGGGAAGATAACTTTAATTACTTCATTTATTTTTTTTTTTTGAAATTTGAGTCAACATTACATTGAAGTAGGTGAAATAACAGACTCTACCTGAAAAGAAATATCATTTTTGACATTTAAAGGTTTCAATAAATGCTCGTAAATTATGGTCAGTGTAAATATCTGCTTCTCTGTTCAAGTGTCAACATAAATTTCAAAGGACCACGGAACTTAAAACAAATGCCTCGCCTCATTTTCTTTGGTGGACAAATACTTCGTAAACTGGTTTAGATCTTCACATGTTTCACTACGTAATATGACATTATGCAAATAAAGTTAACACTTATTACGTTCCACTAAGTTAACTCTGTTTTCTCCTTCACAGATGCTGCCAGACGTCCTGAGCTTAAGATAGTGGACTCTCTGTCACAGGAACAGAGAATTGAATTGAAAGGCTTTTTTGCAACAATTTGAGTCCATATGCGGCAATTGAGTGGGCAGGACTAATACTGTAGTACATGAGGTTGAAATAGGGAATGTTGTTCAAATAAAAACAGCACCACTACCGGCTTAACCCTATCAAAGCTGCACAGGAACAGAAAGGAGTGGACGCAATGTTCCAAGAAGTCATCATCAAGCTGAGTCAAAGCAAGTGAAGTTCATTGTTCATATTGGTTTTAAAACCTGGTTGTACTCAACAATTCTGCGTGGATTATCTGAAGGTCAGCTAAGTTGGAGTCATACCCAATGCCAAGGCTGGAGAATTGTGTTGAAAAAAGTTGGTCAAGCCATTAACATCACAAAGGTAGACTTACTTCGTAGTTATTGGCAAGTGCCTTTGTCACAGAGAATGAAAGAAATTTCTGCCATTGTAACCCCAAATGGGTTGTATGTATTTAAAGCCATGCCCTTTGGAATGATGAACGCTTTATCCACATTCCAAAGACTTATGAACAGAATTATGGCAGTATTGACTAATTGTGCGATCTATGAAGTTGATTTAGTGATCTTTAGATATTCAGGGAGACATCACATGATGCATTTGAAGTAGATCTATGAGAGACTACTGGAGGCAAAACTGGTTATAAAACTGGCAAGAACTGAATTTGTGAATGCAGAGTGACATTCTTGGGACACAGCATCCCACGTGGAAGGATGACACCAAGGAACGTGACGATGAAGGCCACGGAGGAATTTCCAAGACTATCCTTGAAGAAAGAAGTGCTTTGTTTCTACTGCAAGTTTGTGCCACACTTTAGTAGCAAGGTGGAACCGCTGGCGGATTTGCTTAAGAAGAATACGAAATTTTAGTGGACAGAACAATGTAAGAAACTTTTTGAGAATTTAAAAGCCCGATTAACTGCCACAACAGTTTTAGCCACACCAAAGATCTTAGAATCCTTTAACAGTTGCAATCGAAGCCAGTGATACAATCTCCCCTCCCACAACCGCATCCCAAAACCAGGCCAGATCATCCCCGCCTCCCTAACCTGTTCTTCCTTTCACCTATCCCCTTCTCCCACCTCCAGCCGCACCCCCATCTCCTGTCTACTAATCTCATCCCGCACCCTTGACCTGACTGTCCTCCCTGGACTGAACTATCTCCTCCCTACCTCCACACCTACACTCACTTTTACTGGCTCCATCCCCGCCTCTTTGACTTGTCTGTCTCCTCTCCACCTATCCTCTCCTCTATCCACCTTCTATGCGCCTCCTTCTCTCTCCCTATTTATTTCAGAAACCTCTTCCCCTCCCCCATTTCTGATGAAGGGTCCAGGCCCAAAACGTCAAGCTTTCCTGCTCGTCTGATGCTGCTTCGCGTGCTGTATTCATCCAGCTCCATACCTTGTTATCTCGAATTCTCCAGCATCTGCAGCTCCTATTATCTGTATTGTGCTATCAACCTGTTTTCCAGGTGGACAGAGATGTGGGCTTCATGCACTTTCCTTCATTGTTGAGACTATAATGTACCTAATATCTCCAACTTTCTGAAATTAATTGATACACAGAACGGCAGAATTACAGAACCTTTAGACTGCTCACCATGTGCTCACTGAATCTCGTAGTGGGCAAACCAACCAAAATCATTCTCATGCCTTCTCCCCGTAACCTTACACCTTTCTGCATTTCAGACGACATTCCAACTGCTTTTTCAATGCCCTGATTGAAACTGCCTACACCGACCTCTATAACATTTGTCCAGACATCTCCAGACATTTGACCTCTCCAGATATTTGTCAATCACTGTATCAAAATATTTGGCCACTTGTCACCTTCACATCTTAAGTTACTCACTTCAAGTCTGTGTAGCCTCAATACTATGTCATCATTTTGAATCTGTCCATACCACTCATGATTTTTGTTCTCTTCGTCAAATTTCAGCTGATTGTCCTCTTGCTCATGGAATCAATTATCTACTTGTTGTACTTGTAATTATAAGTGAAGCTCTGCATTCTAAGTACCATTCTCGTGATTCTATTCTGCAAGTCTTCTTCGGTTCTAGAGAAGATGTTTCCCCATGCAGGGCAATGTAGGATTGACGTGATACTCTTGTTTGCAAAGCCGAGAAGAGAATTAAAACAGTCTTGATCGGAAATTGCTTCTCTCCATGGGTCCTGCATCTTTGGACTTCTTTAGTCTAGAATGTGGTGAATGCTTGGAATTTGGGAAAATGTGAGAAGAAGATAGACAGATTTTTAAAAAGCCACGCATACAAGGGAATTGGAAAGTGGACAGGGAAATGGAACTGAATCTGAGATGAGATCAGGCACAATCGTTTTGCTTGGAGAAGCAGTCTCGAGAGACTGAATGACCTATTTCTTCACATAGTCCATATGTTCCAAATTCTAATCACTTCGGTGGCTTGATATTGCTCTGAATGCATCTGTAAATGATCACAATATCTCAGTCTAATGACGTATTTTGAAATTAAACTACTTCCTCTTGTCTTCTCGGACCATAGCAATTAACCAAGAATGATGAGTAAGTTGTAACTTATTCTCTCAAGCTATTCTGCAGATATCGGTGACACATCCAATGAAATCCCCCTTAATCAACATTCCATGACAATACATTGTGAAAACTTATACAGCTTTGTGTCGATTTAAACAATTTGGTTTCTATCTTACTTCACTGCCTGTTTTAATTTGAGTCTTCCACATAAATTAATTATGTGCAGGATAAGAGTCAGCCACATAAAGTTAAGTAAATTGCGAAAGGGACAAGAATAGAATAGGGAATTCGTCGTCTGATCCATGTGAATCAAAGCACATTGTGATGAATGTCATGGAATAGTCAAATAACCAAAAAAAGTCAATATTTCAGGGAATGACAACAGAGTAACTAGGTTAAATATATTTCAAAAGCTTTCCCATACACAGGCAGTTTTATATCTTGATTAGGAAAGTTAATACGAAACTCGGATTTGATAGTCGGTACACAGAAAGAAAGGGTGTAATCAAATGTTTCACCCAGGGCTGGCAGCAACTGTTTCGACAGAAACAGAGTTAACAATTCGTGTCGGGTTTGGGCGGTGGTGGTGGGAGGCCGCGACTGGGCCAGATGTTGAATGTTCCTAAAGGAAAAGTCAAAGTGAGCGCTGATAGTGCTGCAGAAGAGGTAGAGGTGGAACCAAGTAATGACACTTGTCATGAAGACAATCAATGACAAATGCTAGAAATTCACAGATGGTGGTCAGATACAAATGATCACATTGAGTGGTGAAGGACCAAAAGGACTTCTCCTGTTCGCTTTTTTTAAAAAATAGTTTCTAAGGGATGTTGATCTCTTTCCTGAGCACTTTGTCAGAAACTACCGCGCAAACAGTAGCAGTGCATCCACCATCCCTTTCTGCATTGTAGCAATTCATTAATAGTCTGAAGCAACAGAATATTAGTGACTTGACTGGAATGCCAAAGGCTGTGAGATTCGTTTCGTAAGTTTTCTACCCAATGTAAATGTAAGAGTTCAACAAGTTTATATTTAAATAACACCACAATCAAAATCTTATAGTGTTTATTTATTCGTTCTGCCATTCGGAAATATAACTTACAAGGAAAAAAATGATGCAACAGACAAAACAGCCCAAAGCAGACAAAATAAAAAAAAATACACATCTGCCAATCGCTTTGAAATTTGAACGAGCACAGCAATGCGAAAGAGTCTTGGAGAATGTATAAGTTTCAAATTCATACAGCAATCCGTGTTCAGAGCACTCAGTCCCGCAGAAACATCACTGGATGCTGTTTTCTTCCCAAAGATTCTGGCATAACTGATGAGTTTCTGCAGAACATATGTTTCTCTTGCTGTACTTGCTGTGTTAGAACTGGAAATAAATGTTTTTGTTACAGGTCAGAACTAAACCCCACAAAATATATTACGGGAATAGTCTAGACAATATCTGTTTTTCTAATTTTAACCTCAAGTATATGGCACTGCGTTCCAGATGCAATTTGTTCCGTCAAAGAACTCGACGTTAAACAAAACACTCTATGTTTACACTACAGTTTATAAACAGATAATATAAAAAATAAAAGAATTGGTGTAACTGTAACTCGATCGAAATTCTGAATAAAATAATCGATCCATTGACTACCACTGATTCACTGTTCTAATTTTATAACATTCCATAAATACACCAATGTCTAAGGTAACTTTAGAAAAATACATTGCCTCACGTGTACTTCTAGCAGCGGGAGAGAACCCCAGCACTCAGTTGTAACAAAAAGAATAATAAGAGCTTCCTCATCTAGTAACAAGTCAACAGCAGCAACTGTTGCTGTAGGCTAAAACTAGAAACCAAAATCTTAGTTTGTGGGAGTTTGATCATCCTTCCCATTCAGGCTGCTTCTGTTGTTCCAATTTTTTTTTCAAAAAAAAGAAGCCTCACAAGCTGCGTAATTTGTTGGCTTTGGATCAGACTGTTAAACATCTTTGTCTCAAAGTTTCTGCATTAAGAAGAGGACAACACAAACCTCTTGAAGCCATCTTGTTGTCAGGCATTAAAAGTAACAGTGAAATGCGACACATTCTCTTTCCATGACTTGCAGTGTCAATGTGAGATGATGGCCATGGAAATTCACAGACAGTGATGAGATACAAGTGATCATATTGAGCTGTGAAGGAATAAAAGGCATTCTCTTACTCATTTTCAGAAAAGATTCGAAGGGATGCTGACCTCATTCTTGACCACTTTGTCAGAAACAACCACACAAAGAGGAGCAAGGCATCAATCATCCATTTCTAGCAATTCATTGATAGCCTGAAGCAAAAGAATATTACTGACTTGACTGGAATGACAAAGCCTGCGAGATTTGGGTCGTAAATTGGTTATCCAATACAAATGTAAGACTGCAACAAACTTATGTTTAGAAAACCGTATATCGTCTGCAGCAGGATAAATTTCTCAGCAAGATTCATTCTAGCTACTGACAACGTTGAGACGTCTAAATGCTAACTGTTCTTTTGTAAAGTGCGTAGGTCCAAATGAAATTGGTCAAACCTTGACCCAAGTGGTGTTATTTATCTGTCAGTCCATCACTCTGTATTGTAGATGCCCACACAGTCCCATTGTGAAATGAAAATATAACCTGTTATCAGTTGTGGAAAACAACACATACTCAGATAGATTCTATGATTTTAAACAGTTAATGGAACGTTAACACAAATAATTGGATGAAGATAATATAATTCTAGATGATCGGCCCATTATAAAATTATAGAATAAGTTAAAGTTTCAAGAAATACTGATATTGAGTAATGTTGTATAAAATTGGGCAATGTTACATGTTTTTAATAACTAAATGAATGACTGAATTCAGGATATGAGTGGTTAGTTGCATAAACTTGCAGAGTTTATGCAACTAACCAACTAACTGCAGAGGTCATTTAATATGTCAGTATGGGTAAGTATTAATGCTCTGTACTTTGATAACGTGTACTTACGAACATCACTGCATTCCACGTAGGTTGTGGTAATGTGGTTGTGTGGTAAGGGTGCAGAAGTGATTTAATTTGTTATTGGTAAGTAAGGTGAAAATGGTCAATATCTTGTGTTCTATTTGCTTACTTAGCAATAGTGGAGATGTATGCATATTCTGCACTGATTGTGTATTAACTTGCACAAATAATATGCTACTTTATAGTACTGGACAACGTTTTCGTCAGCAAGCTCAGAAGTTCCTCTTCCATTTCTGCTGACCTAATAGATGGGGAGTGATCATGAAGCGAAGAACGAGGAAATGTCATTCAATGTTCCTATCTGAAAGACTAAACTGATTAGTGCCATTCTTGTCCTTCATGTGGTTAGCAGACGATTTTGTTTGAAGCTGTCACTACTTTTACAGTCAACATTGTAAATTTGTGATTAAGCATTTTTTTCATCACAGTTTCAGGCTTCATCATGTAAATGTCTCAATGCGGAAATTACTTATTTTAAAGTTTCCTGTTCCTATATTTTCTGATCCTAATTTGATTACTGACAAGTTTTCCGTGAATATTTTTGACTTCTTAGAACACTTATTATTTGTCTGCAACATGTTGTTCACATTTATTAGTATCAAATTAGTGTCGTCAGATTAAAGGGTAGATCTGACCTTCTCTAGTCTGTCAACGCAATTAATAATAGACATCTCTGCTCTTATTTTAACACATCTTCAGCAGTGCTGTCTGTCACACAGCAAACGAATTTTTGTCCTTTCTTGTCAAAACACATTTAATAAAAAAATGACGGGCTGGGACAGCATTTATTGCCCAGAAGTAATTGCGGCAGAACTGATGTCATATGTAGATCAGACTTTGGAAGCATGGCAAATTTCCTCTCATAAAAGACATTCATAAACTAGACTGTTTTATGATATTGTTGTAGACTCTTCAGCGAACTTTTCATTGCACTATTGCATTAAATTCAAAACTTCACAGGCTGTTACATTGAGATGCAAAAATACATTTACATAAGTGTTTTCTTCGAATGCTGAATTATTAGGCCAGAAACAATGTCACCACACTGGCACGTCTCCTCTTCTCCAGATTGTCATTCATTTGGATCAAGTCATCTGACACCATTGTTAACTTTTACGACTGTAAGATACACCAGATCAAGGAAGATTCATCCTCGTCTTTTTCCACTGAAAAGACTTCAAGCTGACAAAGAAGGAAATGCTATAACTATACTAGCTGAGCCAGTTAATTTTAGACAACAGTTGAAAGGTAAGTATTAACAAAGGACCTCTGTCGGGGAATCGTGGGGTATAAGGTCATCAGGACGAAGAAGTCATTTGGTGAATAAAATTTGGTGTGAATCTTGCAATTTTTAGCAGAGATATAAATGAAGCTAAATTTGTTTAAGAAGGAACTTCAGAGAAATGGCATTATAGTGCTAGTTCAGTTAGATCATAAAACAGAGAATGGGCTCTCTGAACAGCACAGTTGGGCAAGGTTACCGGGTATTAGTGACTTTTTTTTGTCCATGTGCAAGTGAGTGTACAGTTAAGTATTTAGATGTCTAAGTAATATTATAGTCACTAATAGTATTAGTGATATTAATTTTCCACGTATTCGGGATTTTTGATTGTGATTTGTTCAATTACAAAATCCTACCAAAAGTTAAACATTATGACCCCACATTTGTCAGTGATTCATTCTCATATGATCAATTTTCTGCTCGTTACTTGCACCTAAGGAATATGCTGATATGACCAGCCACTTATTCTGAACAATGGCCCATTACATGACTATTTATATAACGCATAATACTTTTTTGCTGCAGATGGAACGAACTTATCTTAGCTAAGCAGCAGAAATCTGGGATCATACAGTCTAATGAGTGTTGCTGGTAAATAGTACTCATATGAGCTTGTGCAATATGTCAACAATCAATGAAGTCTGTCAAAAGAAATTCTTACTTCATGCTAATGTAAAATTGAATGTGTATGCACCTTTATTATCTAATTTCTTGATGGAACGACTTCTTCCACAATTACTAACTTTTGCATGGATTGGTACATTGTACTCATGGCTGTTCAAAACGTACTCTCATTCATTTAAGAGAGTTCATTTGAATCTCTGGAAATCTTACACACTTGTTCAGAAAAGTCCCTTTCATCCATGAGCAACCAGAATCCCAGAGAATTACTCTTTCATACAAGCCAGACAACTGGCGTCAAGTTTCACATGAGGATCACAATACTAAAGCCAAGGGGTGAGTGTCAAACTCAGCTAGAAATGTAAATGAACCTTTGCTCCTAACGCCACTCTGCATTGCAAGCGACCCGTTAGCCAGGAGAGATAAATGTTCTATTTTCAGCCATGATCGTTGAGATCATTTGTTTTCAATGTTACAAATGATCCCTGTTTCTTTAAAAAAATCTTTCTGTCAACATTCCTTATCATTCAGCTTATCCATGCTTGTTCTCCTAAACTTTTCTCAAATTCTTTAACCACCTTCAGTCCTAACAATTCTTGCTTTTCTCTTGTCTGACACATCGCATCAAGATTCTTTTCATCTCAGTTCAAATATTACAAAGCAGTACATAAGTTTCGAACTCTATTATCTTGTCCATCTGCTAAAAATAGTGTCCTGAACTCCATAAAATGTTACAGATTTACAAACCTGCATGGTTTCTGCAAACATGCCCCCCTTCTACAGCCCTCTTTCTTGGTAATATAGTAAAGTCTCCAAAAACTCATTATCTTAATTAATAGTGCAGTCCAGAAGATGACCTTGAGTCCACAAATCTTGTCGTCAGACCATATCCGGACACCAACAAACTTCCCTGATTTCTACAACTTCCCTCTATAGCTACATTATGACTGTTACACTGTTAGGAATGGGGAGGGCTGTGAGGTTTTGGAACGTGCCACTGTCTTTGTGGGTTTCTATTGACTTCGAAGTGTGAGCTCCATCATGAGCAGGGATGGTTCCCCGAACCAAGAAGTGTGAGCAATCTCCGTTGTGAATTCAGAAGATGTGTTCCCTGTGAAGGCAGATGCAGAAGGAGTCCATCTGCTATGAACCCAGCACTGGGCGTCATGTGCACCTCTGCATTTGAGCATTGTGTCTTGTCTTGAACATTTCCCAGCATCATCCCCTTACTTAGTGACACTAGGGGTTTTAGCTAGCTGGGCTACTCAGGAAGGACATCCTTCACAGTTATTGTCACCCTATGCTGTTATTATGGAAAGCCCATTGACCTGGTAACATTGATAAGTATGAAATTATGTTTATAATCCACATGGTTTAGTAATATCTATGCTAGTGCATTTGGAGTAACTGGAAAGGAATATATCACCAGCATTCTAGTCTGTTGTACTGCACAAATATTATAGTTCTGAATTATTTATTATAACAGTCATAGACATATTCATCTTTCAGAAATTATATCGGTCCTAGCTGTAGAGACTGTCAGATGTCATAATTATTCATCACATGTATGTGCATATGTCAAGGTTGTACCTACTTGGAGATCCCTAGACCTCGCAGTGGGCAGAGAGTTCTCATGAGGTGCATTTTTTCCCAACTGAGAATGACAGGGCATGCGTTTATCAAAGTAGAACATTCCACTAGCATATTTAAATGATTTGAATGCTGGTCAAAAATCGAAAAATAGTCCATCATTTTTACTTGACACAATAAAGTCACATAACATTATTCATGAAAAATAACATTGAACTGACGAATGTTCATCATTCGTTATTGAATCGTCATATTACATATCAGGAAATTTAAATGTTGGAGACTTAGTTATGCACATCTTCAAGTTCTGCGAAAAGTGATCACAGAGATACAAAGATGATGATATTTTTCATTTTTTCTTTCAATTAACTGATATCAGAATACATTTCCAAGGAGATGCCAACAGTTTCTTCAGCTCTTGTCTGAATTTAGTTTGTGTAGCTGCATAAATACACACATTTGTACACGAACTTAAATGCATGAGCGCATAGCCAGTTTCAGTGGCAATATAGGCAGAAGCTGCATAATGACCTTGATAAAGAACAGTACTGGTTATCTTTGAAGATAAAAAGCTCACAGCGGCTGTCAGCCATAAAAGTATGAAACTGATTGACACGGTGAAGAGTAAAATTATGGACCTCCTTCGACTCTGAATCTCTGGGTCACTTTGACTCTCATTATTGCATGCCCGGATGGCTTTGCGGGCTCTATTGGCTACGAAAATACGTCTGACTGTTAAACAATTAAACAGGAGTATGAAAGAAAATGGAAGACAAACAACGAAAGTACTTTGTAACCAAGAGAATGCTTCACCTGATGGAGAAGTAAAGAAGTTCAACTTGGTGCGACAACCCCACTGTAAATGATCAACTACCTGCTCAGGTTCATATGCAAACCAGTAAGGTATGTTTGCAAGCCATACCAAGGCAGTGGTGCTCATTATAACTGCAGCCGCTGTCTTCATTCTGCAATACTTTTTTTTCAGCCTCTCACAACATATAGCTACATATCGATCAAATGTGAAGAAGACGGTGAACCACACTGCTAGGTACAGATTGACTGAGCTTATGTAGATAATAAACTTACAAACTCCAGTGTAGGACAAGACTGAATGTTTAAAGTGAAAACTAAAAACTTGATGCACAGTTACGTTGAAGATCATGATCAGAAGGGCTGCTGATGTCATGGCCATCATGTATGTAGAAGGACTGACAGAAAGGCCACACTTTCCCCTGGAGAGAATTATTAATGTCACCAGATTTGCTGTAAGTCAAGTGAAAAAGAAAATTTGTAAATCTGGATCACTCAGAAAACAACAAAAAATGTCTACAAAATTTTGTGAGGAAATACCGAAAGTCATTGCTACTCAATCTTGTGCATAGTGGCATTTTTAATTAGATCGAAATGAATTTGTGGTCTTCCATTGTGGTAAAATAAAACACAGTATACCAAGAATAAAAGGGGTGAAATTTGGTTTGTATACAACATCCTCTGGTTAAATGTTTTCAAAATATACTCCAGTCGGTATGCATAGAACAGTTTACTGGTCTTATAAAATGGAGATTGGCAACCAAATAAAGTCACCTTCCTTCTCCTTGAATTCGCAGCATAGTTTAAAAAAAAATCAATGACCCTCCAATTTGCATGAAATCATAATGAACAAAACTTTCTGAATAACCAGTACCAGACTATGGCAGTGGCTGATACCAGAAACCTTTAGTCAACCCGAGATTTGACGATTTCTTCATAACACAATAACGCTAGCAGAGTAAAGTTAGAATTAATACTCCCTGAGATTCAAATCTAATTGTCTTCATTTCACGTCTGAACTCGCACACAAAGATAGACTGACAGACAAAAAGATGCAGTTAATGGATAAATAAAGAGAAAATCAAATTAAATGAGATGTAACTGGCGTGGTTTCTTAAACTAGTTCCACAATCCATAAGAACACAGGCATATTACATTGTACCTTGGATAACTAGATGAAGAGCTGGATGAACACAACAGGCAAAGCAGCATCAGAGGAGCAGGAAAGCCGACGTTTCGGGTCTGGACCCTTCTTCAGTGATAAGGGAGGGGAAAGGGATTCTGACATAAATAGAGAGAGGGGGGAGATGGATGGAAGATGAATAAAGGAACATATAGGTGGAAAGGAGACGGATAGGGCAAGGACGCGGGAATGTGTCCAGTTAAAGTGAGTGTAGGTTGTGAGTTAGGATGGGAGTTGGTCAGTCAAGGGAAGACGGACAGGTGAAGGAGGAGGGGATGAGGCTGGTCGGTAGGAGGTGGGAGTGGGAGTTGAGGTAGACGAGCAGATATGTGGGAGAAAGGATAGATAGTTCAAGGAAACGGGGATGAGGATGGTAGGTAGAAGGTGGGGTGGGATTTGAGGTGAGAGAAGCGGATAGGTGGGAGAAAAGACAGACAGGTCAGGGAGGCGCGGGTGGACCCAATCAAGGTGAGTGTAGGTTGTGATTTAGGATGTGGGTAGGTCAGTCAAGGGAAGACGGACAGGTCGAGGAAGCAGGAATGAGGCTCCTAGGTAGGAGGTGAGGGTGGGGTTTGAGGTGGGAGGAGCGGATAGGTTGGGAGAAAGGACAGACAGGTCAAGGAGGCAGGAATGAGCTGGGCTGGTTTTGCGATGCGCACAGGATCAGGAAGATTTTGAAGCTTTTGAAGCTTTTGAAGTCTATATTGATACCATTGGGCTGCAGGGTTGCCAATCAAAATATGATGTGCTGTTCCTGCAACCTCGAGTAGCATTGTTGTAGCACTGGAGGAGGCCCAGAATGGATATGTCGTCCAAGGAGTGGGGGGACGGGGAGTTGAAGTGGTTCACGACTGGGAGGTGCAGCCATTTGTTGCAAACCGAGCGGAGGTGCTCCACAAAGCGGCCTCCAAGCCATCGTTTGCTTTCCCTGATGTAGAGGAAGCCACGTCGGGACCAGTAGATACAGTACACCACATTAGCAGATGTGCATGTGAACATCTGTTTAATGTGGTAGGGGCCTGGGATGGCGAGGTGTAGGGGCAGGCATAGCACTTCCTGTGGTTACAGAGAAAAGTGCCAGGGAAGGTGGGGCTAGTGGGGAGTGTAGAGAGGACAAGGGAGTCAAGGAGAAAGCGGTCCCTCCGGAAGGCAGATAAAGATAGTGACGGAAAAATGTCCTTGAAAGTGGGGTCAGACTGCAAGTGGCAGAAGTGGTGGTAGACAGAATAATGAACATACTGTTGGATATGCTTGCCTTTACTGGTCAGTACATTAAGTATAGGAGTCAGGGATCATGTAAAGGCTCTACAGGGCATTAGTTATGCCACTTTTAGAATACTGCTTTCAATTCTGATATCCCTGTTAAAGGGAGGATGTCATGAAATTTGAAAGGGCTCAGAAAAGATTGACAAGAATTTTGAAGGGTCTCTGTGTATGATCTATAGGACGAGAGTGAATAGAAAGGGCCTATTTTCCTGGAGTATTGAATGGTGAGTGGTGACCTTATAATGTTTATAAAATCATCAGGGAGTGGATAGGCTGAATAGACATGTTTTTTTTTCCCCTCTAGACGGGGAAAACTAGAGGGCATAGGTTTACGTTGAGAGAGGAAAGATTCAAAGGGGACCTCAGTGCAACATTTTCACATAGAGGGTGGTGCATGCGTGGAATGAGCTGCCAAAGGAAATGGTGTAGGTTGGTGCCATTACAACATTTAAAAGGCATCTGGATGGGGCAATGAATCTGAAGAGTTACGTCTTGTATCGAACTAATGCTGGCAAATGGAGCTAGATTAATTTGGGAAATCTGGTTGACATGGGTTAGTTGGACCAAAGGGTCTGTTTCCATCCTTTACATCTCTATAACTCTACTTCTCCTAATAATTGCAGAAAAGGAAATGATATTGTTGACTTACCAGGAATGCCAAAGATAGCGAGAACCGGATAGTAAATCACCTTTATCAGTAGAATTATTGGTTGTGCCATTCTCAGAATAATGTTGAAATGTATCCAGTTTGGTGGATTCATTTGCAATGCATCTGTGAACAGTGAGTATCCCATCTTTATAGAACAATTTGTTCTGGTTGAGGGAAAATTAAGTTGATTAAAACTTTTCCAGGGTTGCGTTCACTGAAGTTTCATTTTGCTGCTTTATTTCACCTGCCTCGTCCATAAGGAGATGACAAAGCTGAGTAACAGATGCGACTTTATCTGAAATAAACAAACTGAATAAGATCACAGATTGGAGGTATTGGCATGCTCCCAGAGGCACAGAAATACATCATTGTTCTCAGACATTATGTCGCTATCTTTCACTTCTGGTGAATATGTTACGTCTTCAAGTCTTGCAAAAATTGTTTACGCTGCAACTAAACAGAACATCAAACAATGAGAGGTGATCTAATTGAAGGGAAATGAATGGGCTTGAAATGTCCTCATCAGAGTTTCAGACTAGATCGCATTGTCTCAGAGTAAAGGGGAAATATAGATGTGAATAATATTGGATCAGCCATGATCCTTTTGAATTGCACAGCAGGCTAAAAGGGCTGAACACCTGACACATGATCCTATATTTTATGGTTGCATACACAATTTTGAATTGGCCCATGCACCATCCTGGGTTAATGTGTTTTATTTTAGATTCTGGTCACATTCATAGCGTCATAGATTTATACATCACATTAACAGACCCATCTGTCCCACTAGTCCATGCCGATCATAATAAAGTAAGCTAGTTCCACCTGGCTGTACATGGTACCCATCCCTCCCAACATTTCCTATTCATGTTACTTTGAAAATGCCCTTCAAACGTTGTAACTGCACGTGCATCCACCATTTCCTCTGCAAGTAAGTTCCACACATGAACCATCTCGGTGTAAAACAGTTTCCCATCCTGTGACTTCTTTAAAAAATATATATATCTTTCTTCTCCTGTCTTACAACTATGCCACAAACGCACTCTCACCCCTCATTTTAAATACACCAAACTCGGCAAAAGGCACCTGGCAACCACCTGATCTGGAGACACGTTGGTTTTATAAACCTGCATAACGTTAGTACTCCACTTCCTAAGTTCTAGTAGGCGAAAATAAATCCCAGTGTATCCAGCCGATCCATATAACTGAACCGCTTGATTCTTTGCAACATCTTTTCTGAACGTTCTATGGCTTGATAATGTACTTTTATAACAGGGTAATCATAACTTGACGCAGCACTCCATAAGAGAACTCACAAAGTCCTGTACAAACTGAACATTGCGTCTCAACTCAGACATTCAAATGTGTGAGCAACAAAGGCAAGCGTGCTGAATATCTTCTTAATCATTCTGTCGAGAGAATGGCATGTCTACAGAATGTCTACACAATAAAAGGAAAATTCCAAAGCCTTTTATTCATACAAAGGAGCAAAAGGGTAACTAGAGAAAGGAATAGCCCACTCAAGGACAAAGGAGGGAAGTTATGCGCGGAGTCACAGAAAATGAGTGAGATTCTTAATGAGTACTTTGAGTCGGTATTCACCGAGGAGAGGGACATGATGGATGTTGAGGTTAGGGATAGATGTTTGATTACTCTCGGTCAAGTCAGCATAAGGGGGTGGGGAAGTGTTGGATATTCTAAAAGGCATTAAAATGGACAAGTCCCCAGGTCCGGATGGGACCTATCCCAGGTTACTGAGGGAAGCAAGAGCGGAAATAGCTGGGGCCTTAACAGATATCTTTGCAGCATTTTTGAGCACGGGTGAGGTCCCGGAGGACTGGAGAATTGCTAATGTTGTTCCCTTGTTTAAGAGGTGCAGCAAGGATAATCCAGGTAATTATAGACCAGTAAGCCTGACGTCAGTGGTGGGGAAGCTTCTGGAGAAGATACTGAAGGATAGTATCTACTTACATTTGGAAGAAAATGGGCTTATTAGTGATAGGCAGTATGGTTTTGTGCGGGGAAGGTCATGTCTTACCAACTTGATAGAATTCTTTGAGGAAGTGACAAAGTGGGAAGATGAGGGAAGGGCTGTAGATGTCATATACATGGACTTCAGTAAGGCATTTGATAAGGTTCCCCAAGTTAGGCTGATGGAGAAACTGAAGTCGCATTGGGTCCAGGGTGTACTCGTTAGATGGATAGAGAACTGGCTGGGCAAGAGGAGACAGAGAGTTGTAGTGGAAGGGAGTTTCTCAAAATGGAGAACTGTGACCAGTAGTGTTCCACAGGGATCCGTGTTGGTACCACTGTTGTTTGTGATATAAGTAAATAATTTGGAGGAAGGTATAGATGGTCTGATTAGCAAGTTTGCAGATGACACTAAGATTAGTGGAGTAGCAGATGGTGAAGGGGACTGTCGGAGAATGCCGCAGAATATAGATAGATTGGAGAGATGGGCGGAGAAATGGCAGATGGAGTTCAATCCAGGTAAATGGGAGATGATGCATTTTGGAAGATCCAATTCAAGAGCAAACTATGTGGTAAATGGAAAAGCCTGGTGGAAAATTGATGCACAGAGAGATCTGTGTGGTCAGGTCCATTGTACCCTGAAGGTGGCAATGCAGGTTGATCGAGTGGTCAGGAAGGCATATGGCATGCTTTCATTCATCGGACGGGGTATTGAGTACAAGAGTTGGCAGGTCATGTTACAGTTGTATAGGACTTTGGTTCGACCACATTTGGAATACTGCTTACAGGTCTGGTCGCCACATTACCAAAAGGATGTGGATACTTTGGAGATGGTGCAGAGGAAGTTCACCAGGATGTTGCCTGGTATGGAAGGCACTAGATATGAAGAGAGGTTGAGTAGATTAGGATTATTTACATTAGAAAGACGGAGGTTGAAGGGGGACCTTATTGAGGTGTACAAAATCATGAGAGGTATAGACAGGGTGGATAGCAAGAATCTTTTCCCTGAGAGGAGGACTCAATTACTAGGCGTCACGATTTCAAGGTGAGAGGGGAAAAGTTTAAGGGAGATATGCGTGGAAAGTTCTTTATGCAGACCGTTGTGCGTGCCTGGAACGCTTTGCCAGCGGAGGTGGTAGAGGTGGGCACGATAGTGTCATTTAAGATGTATCGAGACAGATGCATAAATGGGTAGGGAGCAGAGGTATACAGATCCTTGGAAAATAGGTGACAGGTTTAGATAGAGGATGTGGATCGGCGCAGGCTTGGAGTGCCAAAGGGCCTGTTCCTGTGCTATAAATTTCTTTGTTCTTTGTTCTTTCTACATGTGATGCAAACTTCAAAAAAGTACATACCTGTACCCCTCGGTCTATATGTTCTCCAGCTGTCCCCAAAGCCCTAATTTTAATTTAATATGTCCCGCCATTCTTTGTTTTACCAAAATGCAATACCTCGCATTTATTCAAATTATGCTCCACCTGCCATTCCTCAGCATCTTGACACAAGTGAGCAAGATATCTTTGCAATCTTCGATGGCCTTCTTCTTTACCCTCTGTAGAGAGAATTTTGATGTCATCCGCAAACTTAAGAAGCATGCCTTCCGTATTCTCATATAAATCATTTTCGTAACTGACAAATAAAATTGGAATCAGCGCTGATCCCTGTGGATCCCTGTGTTTTCAGGGTGTAAACATCAAATTGGGAGGACATTGCTCATATGAATAAACAATGAATAACATCATGATACATCTGCTTAGCATGGAACCCAATGACTGAAAATCACCTCCGTGAGAGAGAATAATTGTGAAAAAGAGCATTTAGCTGGTACAGAGAGTTCAAACAAAACATCTGGGTAAGGCGTGAGCTTTGCAATAAGGAACGCCTACAACTTTTGCTGATAGAATTAAATATCAGGACATGCATACATGAATACAGGTGCATACAAGTTATTCATTTCTGACAATTAAATCCGAATGGTGAATTTCAGAAGCAATTTTTGTTGTTGATACTTAAGTAATTGAGTTGTATTTTGAAGTAAAATTGTTGCAGACATATCAAACCATAGAGCTATTTTCTCGTTAGAGAGAGATGGCTGCTGGTGGTTTAACCTGAAAGTCGACACCCTCATGCAAGCCGAGAGGATAATTCTTCTGAAAAGGAGAATCCTTCATGGAAACTTCAGCTGTTGTGGAAACTGAGTCTACTCTCTTGGCCTTATTCGGAATAGTAAACCGGCCAACTAAACTACACTTGGGTTGTGGCACACAGCATTTTTCACCCATTGATGTTTAGAAGAGTGATGAGGAACAAATTGAATATTCAGAAAAAAGATGCTGAATGACCTGGGAAAGGTTGATGTGAAAGGTAAACGTTCTTGATGCATACAAGATTACCAGAAGAATAGACAGGACAGATGTGCAAAACCTGCTGGTGAAATCCTGCAGAATCTTACGGGGGTCTATACGTTATCTCTGTTTTCTCTTCACAGATGCTACTCGATGTGCTGAGTTTCTCCAACATTTTATGTTTTTGAATGTGTCAGATTTCCAGCATCCAGTATTTTTGTTTTAATTCTGATGTGGAGAGACGTTTGTCCTTGTTGGAGAGTCTAAGTCTGATGAAGAGTCGACAATGTAAAGCAGAGGCATTGAGTAGCATCTTCTCTCAGAGGGTGATGAAACTTCAGAATTCTGTTGAGGCTGAATCATTAAGCATATTCAGGATTGAGACAGACTTTCGATCACTAAAGAAATCTGGGGTAATGGGGAAAAGGCTGGAAGTTACAGTTATGTTTAATTGGATCAGCTGTGATTTCATTGAACGATCGACCAGATTCGATAGTCTTACTCCTGCTCCTCTGTCTTTTGAACTTTTGAATGATTTCTCTTGTGCATCACTCCAGAGCTACTGGTCTCTGTTTCTAAATTAAAGTTTGCCTTTGTGGGACAAAGATTAGACCTTTTTTTCCTCTCCCTTGGGAAACTGTATGACTTTGGAACTGTCTCTCCTGCAGATGGTGGATGCGGGGTCATTAAATAACTTTAAGGTATGGTTACATATATTAGTGTTAGTGGAAAATAGAAAGCAGTCGACAGTATTTGTGGTGCAAGTGTGTTTAAAAGAGAAACTAAAAACACAATCAAGGCAGCAATAATCTTATTCAATAGCAGGGCATGATAAAGGGGCCAAATGATCTTGTGCTGCTCCTATTTTGTTTTTAAATTCCAATGACTCATGTGTGTTAGAAGGGGTAAGGGCTAGCTTTTATCGTTGCTGGCAATATTGCGTGCAAAGTTCTGTAAACGTGTAAACTCTCCTGAGCAAATGCTGACTTCAGTAACTGCCCTGATCTCAAGTATCCACTTAGTAGCGATATGGTTTGCAAAGTTGCAGTTTTATCTCGTGTCACAGTGATGGTTTGCAATGCTGAATAATGCGAGATGAAGCATTTCAATTGCTGAACTGGTAACATTTACCATTGTGAAGATGCAATGCCTCTAAGAGATATTTTTGTCTTTATTTTCGAAGTAATGCTTTAAGACAGAAGGAAATAGCTTTCCAATGAAAACTCGCAAAATAAACAGCTCGTGAGTCCTTTGTTATATTTTAATAAAATTGAAGCAACAAACGTATGCTTATAGTCAATCTCCCACAGAAGTAGATATTTTGGTTTCGTTTTTTAGAAGTAGCAGTTGTTGTTGGGGTCTCAGTAGTCTCTGGAAGCTGCAGTGCATCACTCACTGCTGCACTATCTCAGAGTTTTCTCTTTGTGTATTTCTGCTGCCGAAGCATGTGATACAATACGTTTCTCTGAATATGCCTTTGTAAAAGGTATGTTTATGGGATGTAACTATATTGAAAGAGTTAATTCATAATAATGACTGTACCTATCGTTCTGCTAAGCATTTCGATTGAATTACAGCTCCACCAGTTATTGTCTTTATTCTTTCTTTTGCTACATTTCACCTATGGTGTATCAATCAATTGCGTGTTGCTTCAAATCTGATTATTTGACCAATCGAATTGCACCTGAAATGCAACCCCTTGCACTTGGTTAGGATTTAGGCTATGTTCTCAGCATTTGTTGAGACGTTTTGGCCATGTCAACGACCTCTTCTCGTGATCAGAATCTCCAATTCCAGAGTAAAGCTCCCCCTGCACTGTCCCCCTTTAGGGAGTAGACGCAGGCCCTGGCGGTGTGACTAGGCCCCAGGCTGAGGTGCTGGAACACATGTAGCGATCAGGACATGGCTGAGAGTTTGAAAACACATAAAATCCAAGCGAAATCCTGTGGCGACTGGAATTACAAATGGAAGGATGTGCCGGAGGGGTGGGATCTTGCTGTGTAGGGTCAGATAGAGAAACTGACTCGATGAGAATCCGGCTGGTGTTTGGAAATGGAGACCTGGCCCAGGATCCCAATGCAACCCGACAGGATAGACCAGTTTTGTGGAAGTTGAGGGTGGGGGGAAGAGAGCAAGGCAGTGGGGCTGGGGCAGGGGGAAGGAGTGAGTGAGCCAGCAGAGAGAGAGAGAGAGAGAAACAGACAGATAGATAGAGAGAGACAATAATTTTGCAGGCGTTCAAAAACACATTTCTCTGAGTAGTGAGGAGATCTAATTGAAGATAGTAAATATCACTCACATTAGGGTAAAACGGAAGCCCATGGGAGGGGAAGAGAAGTCGAAAAGCTCAGGTGCTTTCACTGCAATTAAGTAGAAACCATGAATTCTCAGTGTTGGTGATTTTGATAAAGCGCTGGGAAATGGATGTGGGAAAATGGGATTAGCCAGTGAGTTTTGCTCAAGTGGAAAGGAAAGCACAGTGGAATCTAAAATTCTGCAAAAAGTGTGTATGTCATGGTCAGGGGTTTGTTGAGAAGGAAGTGCCAGATCTCTTTAAAGTATTTCTTTGCGAGGGTAAGGTTTACTGATATATGGCAGGTGGAGCAAGTAAAATAAAACTTTAACAGGTATGGGAACAAGCCAATCTTGATGGTGAGAGACAAGGAGATACGTAACTTCGAAGGAGTATGGCCAAAAAAGTTGGTAATGCGTGAAATCCATGATGAGAGGAGAAGTATTTCATCATGTAAAGTGAGATCTGAGAATCCTGTGAATACTTGTAAATTGGTTTTAGGAGTAATAAAGAGCTCCACGGTTGAAGAAATACAGTTTGTCGTTAGTAGTGATATAGATAAGCCATATGGAGGAATGTGGTTGAAAATCCAGTGGAGAAACAGGCAACTGAAGTGTGACAGGAAATATATCCTGGAAATGCTCCTGACTGTGTGGTATGGAGGTCGCAAACTTTGGAAAACAAATTAGAATGGAATGAATAAAGAAGTTGATGTTGAATGTTCAGAGACTCTGTTTGATCAAATAATTGTGAATAAACACGAACAGGTGGAGTACTGAATTACAACAGAACGATGAAAAAAAACTGAAGCAGATGTATTTAAAAGCATAAAACCAAGAAGAATCTGAGTTTATCCAGAACAATCTTAAAATGTCGACTTCGTGATGAAAGAGAGACCATCACATATTCAGTTGGATAAGAAATAGGAAGAAGTTCATCAAATTATATCACTGGTGGGTTCTCAAATGGAGATGTTGCAGGTAGCACATGAATTGCCAGTAAGGGGTCATTTATGACTATGGAAATCTCAAGTCAAAATACAAAATAAAATCATTCACCTGGGCTGCATAAGTGTATGATTGGATTTTGTCTGGCAGGTTATAAATGTCAGATAATTGGAAAACCTCAGGCAGTGATGAAACTTGCATTCTTAATATGCATTCCCACATTTGAAGACATCTACAAGGGAATTATTTGGTGAAGGCCTCTGCCTCAAACAGAAATTGGGAATCAGTTTGTAACGAATCTAATGGATGTGTTGATAGATTTCCAAAGATCATTTCATTAAGCAGTACCACAGCTAAAAGGATTGTAGATCTAGCTTCTCAAGTGTTTTACTAGATACAGACTGCCCACAGAGATACAATCAGGCCAAGGGTCAAATTTTATTAAACAATTATTCAAGAAATGATTGCTTAGCTTAGGAATATATTTAAATCCATTGTGTTACATCCAGGGTCACAGGAGCATTATAACAGTGGCATCAATCCCGAGATACCTAGTTGAAATCTTAAATTCAAAACTATCATGAGGCCAGGGGTAATGGAATTCATTTTTTGCTTTTTGGAATTAAAGATGCATCTTTGGAATCAACCAAATTCAGTCAATTTGAATTAAGTTTAGGGTATGAGATGAGAGGATCATTGAAAATAATTAAGGATAAATTAATGAGTCAGAAATTATATATTTGGACTATGTGTTAATTTTATGGAAATATGCAATAGAACAGATGAGGTCTTTAGACAGCATTTGAAAGTAGCAATGAATTTATTGAAACAGGAATCCGACCAGAAACCAGACATTCACAATTTTGCTAGTAATGATAATGTACTAGTGTTACTTCCAGAGGGGAGCTAAACTTTAAAGGCAAGGTTTAGTTGGCCTAATCAAATCGAAAGAAAATTGAGTGATGTGAACAATTTCATGAAAATGCCAGATAAAAAGAAATCGCCCAGGGTGTATCATGTGAATATGCTCGAAAGCAATTTTGATAGGGCAAGATGCCAAAAAATGAATGTGTTACTGCTTACAACACAAAGTCAAGAATAAAATTCAGACGATTCTGAATTTGACATCTCCAAATTAAAAAGGGCAATGAGGAAGATCTCAAAAATTGTGATAATTTATTGAGATACGCTCCACAGGAAAATCGAAATTACCTAAAAATGTAATTACAATCACATGGGGAGACATGGTGAAATAATATGGGATGCACTATTTAAATACACATCATTCAGATAAAAGTAATTCTGTTCTCATCAAGCAACATCCTTAAAGTTCAGGTTCACAGCTCAAAATGAGATTGGGTTCATGCTTGAAGACAATATAATCATCGTGACAGCAGCGACTGGAGCTCACCCACAGGTAATGATGCCAAAACTATATGGTAAACAATGATTACGTGTGGAATATCGCAAAGTCAGTGCAGTTCCAAAATCTGATTCCAATCCTCTTCCACGTTTGGAAGAGTACATTGTGAAGATATGATAAGCAACTTATATTTCTAAGTCGGCCTTACTTAGAGGGAACTGACAGATACCTTTCACCAAAAGTGCAAAGAAAATTTCGGCTGTTGTGACTCTAAATAGACTGTACCAATTTGAGTGTTGCCTTTTGGTATGAACAACGCGTCAGACACATTTGAAAGACTAACAACAAAGTCATTTCGGGATACCTAGTTGTGTGGTCTACATTGACGATCTGGTGATTTTTTTTTTGTCACACATAGAAGGAATATCTGGTCTATTTATCAAAAGTGTTCCATTGACTTTGGCAGGTGGGTTTGGTGATACACCTAGCTAAGAGTGAGTTCCCAAAAGGCCAAGTCACCTTCCTGGGCTATGTCATTGGGCATGGACAGATGGCCCCACGGTATGTGAGAAGAAATATTATTAGGCAGTTTCCCATATTAATGATGAAAGGAGCACTGATACAATTTCTGGAATGGAATGGTTTTTAAGAGGATGTTAGCACCTAACTTTAGCAATGTGGTTGCTTGAATAACTGACTTATGGAAGAAGTGTAGAAAATATCAGTGGATGGAAAACTTTCAGAATGCATTTGACAATCGAAAAGCTGTGTTAACCACTGTCCCAGTATTTGTAACGCCTAATTATGCCAAGTCATTCAAGGTGGATATCGACATAAAAGATGTTGGTGCTGGAGCTGTACTCTTACAAGAAGATCGTGAGGAGATAGAAAAACCTATTGGGCATTTTTCAGAGATTTGAATAATTGTTGACACAATTATCCCACGATTGAGGAGGAAACCTTGAGCTTGGTGCTGGCGTGGCAACATTTCAATGTTTACATTGCCAGTGTTGTGCCTGAGACATTTGCATATTCTGATCATTAGGACTGAATTGAAAAGGAACTTCTTCACCCAGAGGGTTGTTAATCTATGGAATTCCTTGCCCTGTGAAGTAGCCGACGCTACTTCAATAAATGTGTTTAAAGCTAAGTTAGATTTTTTTTGAACAATAAAGGAATTAAGGGATACGGTGAGAGCGCGGGTAAGTGGATCTGAGTCCAGAAAATGTTTAGCCATGGTCTTATTGAATGGCGGAGCAGGCTCGAAGGGCTGGACAGCCTACTCCTGCTCCTAATTCTAGTGCCAATCAACTTTATTTTTGAAACAACAAAAAATTGAAAGTGCTCTGGAAGGTATGTAAGTATCAAACCAGTACATTGCAATTTATTTGGAGTACTCAGTTATGAAGAAAAGTTATTGTGCTTGAAATTTCATCTGTGTTTTAGTTCCATAAATTCTGCCAGATCCACTGAGTTTCTGCAGCACTTTCTGTCAACTTGTAATTACATTCTCTGTAAGTAACGAAATGAGACTCACTTTGCACTCCCTGCAGTGTAGATAGGAGATAATGGGCGTGGAAACTTTCCAAATTGTAAGTTGTATGCTGCTGGATAAAATGCTCAGCAAGGTTCCTCTGAACTAAGGATGTCATTGGGCGAATTAAATGCTACTAGTTCTTTTGTAAACTTCATGGGCTCAGAGGAAATTTCTCAAACCTTGGCCTCTTGGTGCTGTATATCTGCCAGTTCATTACTCTGTAATAGAGGAAGCAACTAAGTCTCTTTGGGAAATTGAACAAAACCTTGTTATTGACGGTTCAAAGCATTATCAGGTGGATTACATTATTTCAACTATTTAAGAGACATTGAAACTCAAATTACTGGAAGAAGATAATGACGTTCTAGATTTACCAAACCGGGAAATGCATCCAAACAGATAACATACTCAGGAAGATTCGTTTCAGAACACTAAATGCTGCCCGTTAATTTGTAAATTTAATGGGCTCAGAGGAAGTTTCTCAAACCTTGGCGCTAGTGTTGTTGTATCTCTGCCATTCCATCGCTCTGTATTGTCGATCACCACATACTGCCATTGGGGAAATAGAAAACTCACTGACTGTGGGAAACAGCACATATTCAAATGAATTTTATTATTTGAAAAAAAATTAATAGAAAATTAACACAAATCACTGAAACAAGATAATTTAAGTACAGATATGTTATCCTAAATGAAAATTGGTGGAATAAGTCAATGTTTTAAGAAATATATTCAACTCTTAAGTAGGTGATTGAATGACTGCATTCATCATATAAATCGTTTATGGATAAACTTAGTGAGTATTTTGCATTGTGGTCAGTTAATAGATAAGAATAGATGAGTATTTCTGCTCTCTGATTATGTTTTGTATCTGCTTCGTTTTGTTTTCTTATTTTGTGGCATGTGAGCGTCACTGGCTGGGGCAGCATTTATTACTCGTCTGTACTTGCCCCGTTGACAAGTTGATGATGAGCTGCCTTATTGAACTGTAGGAGTCCACCTGCTCTGGGTCGATCCACAATGGCATTCAGGACGGACCACCAGGATTTGATGAAGCGACAGTGAAGGAACAGTGATATATTTTCAATTTAGTATGGTGAGTGGCTTGGAGGGAAACTTGTGGGCGGTGGTTTTCTCCTGTATCTGTGGAAATATTCCTGCCTTTTAAAGATGCTGTCCGACGATCTTTGGTGAATTTGAAGTTGTGTGCACATCAATGTCGTTTCATTCTTTGTGGATTGTTGTTAAGTGGATGTGAGGTATGTGTGCAAAGTTTTAGTGTGTTATCGATAAATTAGGTGAAGATGACCAACATGTTTTCCTTGGTTAATGGGTGATGTTAAAGATGCATCTGTGTTCTGCCTTGATCGTTGGATGAACTTGGATAAATAATGCGCTATGTGTAATAAAAACCGAAAGAACTGCGGGTGCTGTAAAATACGAACAAAAGCAGAAGTTGCTGGAAAAGGCAGGTCTGGCAGAATCGGTGAAGAGAAAAATTAGAGTTAACGTTTCGGATCTGATCACACTTCGTCAGTTCTGTGTATACTCCAACAGACCCTAAAAGTGATACCATCTGATTAATCTAAATTCAAAAATTTCAAAGCGATACAAAATATCCATCTTTAGAACTAAGTCCAGTGCCTTAATATAAAATGTAATCTTCTGTAATTTGTTCCAGATTTAGAAAATTGCCTTGCTTTGTGTAATCTCGTTGCATTATACAGCTGCCTGTATCTTGGTAGTATGCCTAATCCCGAAAATTCGCATTATGTCTATTAATTGTACAGGAGTGGAGAGGGTCTTTGGTGTAAGTAATCTATTGTCTGATCTTCGTCAGTCTCACACCAACTTCCCCATCGCAAAATATATATAACACCACTGCTGCACTGCTAGGAATACAGAGTGCTGAGAATTTTCGCATCTTGTCTTCTTTGTGAATTTCATTGATTTGGGAGTTTCATTGTTGAGCGTTCAGACAATTCAGCAACATGAGCTCGGTTCGTTCACTCAACTGGGGAGCGTAGATTCAGAAAGTGTGTGCTGCCTGAAGACAAATGCAAAAGAAGTCAATCCTGTATGAACCCGCAACTACAGTTTCTGTGCACCACTGACCATTGAATCTTTTCTGTAACATTTCCCAGTATCACCCTCTTACTCAGTGACTGTCGGGGCTTCTGCTAGCTTGGCGATTCATCCTGGAAACATACTCGTTGGTTTTGCAACAACGTTCCCTGAGCAGTTAACAAAAATAAAGGTCTGATAGTCAGGAATAATAGCTCAGGCTTTCCAGGTGGTTTCTCCCAGTTAGTGGGGTTATCTCCACGCATCCAAGGGTGGGTTAACAACTTCACAAAGGTTGACCTCGTGAGTTTTTGCTTCTGGCATGCCGAATTCCTTCTTTTCTATATGTTTTTTACTTACTTGAAGCTTTATATATCGTGCATGATGGCGGACAGATCAAATTAATTGCTGTCATTTCCCATTTGACCATGGGACTTTGTTTATTGTGAGTAGAATCTTCTACCTGCAGATGTACATGACTTTGATGGTTCTCAAACAAGGAAAAAAAAATTCTAACATTTTTCATGACACAAAATTCATATAACATCATTGATGCAAAAGAGTATTTCATTAGAAAGTATTCATTACTATTTATTGAAACATTCAGATTTGAAGTGAAGAAGTTGAAATATAAAAGGTCTAGTTCTCGAAATGTGAATTTTCCGAGGCATGAGAACACCAGGAAACAGAGAATATGATATTTTTCACTTTTTCTTTCGTTTAACTAATATCAGAATACCTGACAAAGGAGATGTCAAAGCTTTATTCAGATCTTGCCGTGATTTACTTTGAACCGCTGCATAAATGCATAGATAACAAGGTGTAGAGCTGGATGAACACAGCAAGCCAAGCAGCATCGGAGGAGCAGGAAGGCTGACGTTTTGGGCCTAGACTTCTTCAGCACATTTTTTTCTCTGAAGAAAGGTCTAGGCCCGAAACGTCAGCCTTCCTGCTCCTCCGATGCTACTTGGCCTGCTGTGTTCATCCAGCTCTACACCTTGTTATCTCAGATTCACCAGCATCTGCAATTCCTACTATCTCTGCATTAATGCGTACGTTTGTACAGGAATGGAAATACAAGGGCAAAGAGCCAGTTTCAGTAAAAATGCAGGCCAGAGCTGCATAATCACCTTGATAACGTGAGGTGTATATTATCCTCGTTGCTAAAATGCTCACTGTTGCTGTCAGCCATAGAAGTATGAAACTGACCGATGTTGCCAAGGACAAAATATTGGATTTTCCTCGACTCTTCACTTCTGGGTCTCTTTGACTTACAATGCTGCAGCGAAGAATGGCCTTGCGGGATTTGTTGGCTGCTACAATACGTCTGACTGTCAAGAAATTTTTTAAATATTCGAATAAAAAAGAAAAACAATTAAAACACATTGTAACCGGATGAATTCTGCACTTGCAAGAGACATGAAGAAGTTTACCTTTGTGCAGCAACCTCACTGTAAATGATTAATTACGTTTTCAACTTCATAAGAAAACCAATAGGATACATTACCAAAGAAAACCACGGCAGTGCTGCTCATTATAGCTGCAGCCGCTGTCTTCACTCTAAAATACTTTGTTTTCAGCCTTTCACAGCATATAGCTACATATCAATCAAGTGTGAACAAGACTGTGAACCACACTGCCAGGTACAGGCTGACTGAGTTCTTGAAGATAATAAACTTACAAACTCTAGTTAGTAAAAGGAGGAATGTATAAAATGAAAACTGAAAACGTGATGCATAGTTACATTGAAAATTATGATCAGAAGAGCTGCTGCCATAGTCACCTTATAGGCAGTGGTACGGTCAGAAAGGCAGCAGATTCCCCTGGAGAGAATTAATATCGTCACCAAATTCGCTGTGAGTCAAATGAAGAAAAGTTACAAAACAGAATCACTCAGAAAACAAAGATCGAGAAATTTTGTGACAAAGTACATAATGTTATTACTACTCAGCCTTCTGTATACTGGCATTCTTAATTAAATGTATGTGAGTTTTGTAAATTTCATCATATGATACAGAATACTCAGAAGAGAGAGACAGGAATTTTGAGTTGAGTCCAATATTTCCTCATTTGTCAGTCCTATCATCAATAGAATCATTCCAGTGAACATTTTCTGGACTCCCTCAATAACACCAATGCCCTTTCTCAGACTACCTGACCTAAATTGCATACGGTACTCAAGGTGTGACCTCACCAAAACCCTGTAAAATGCAGCAAGACGTCCTTACTCAGAACCTCAATTCTTCTCTCTATGATGGACAGCAGAACATGTGCTTTCCTCCCCGCCTTTTGCACCTACATGCTAACGTTCAATAACTGTTCCACGATGACGCCAAAGCCATGTTGCATATCAACTTTTCCTAAACTTCCGTCATTCAGATCATAATCTTCTTTCCTGTTTTGTGCCAAAGTGGATAACCTCATACTTATTCTCATTATACCGCAGTTGTGAAGTATTTTCCCACTCAGCCAGTATATCCAACACTGCAGCCTCTTAGCATTCTCCTCATAGCACACACTACCACCCATCCGAGTGTCATCTGTAAATTTGGGAATCTGCCTTTCAATACCTCCGTTCCAATCGCTGACGTTTATAGTGAGCAGCTGAAATCCCAATACTGAACCTTGTGGCACCCCACTCGTCACTGCCTGGAACTCCGATTTGGACCCATTTATTTCAAGTTTCTGCTTCCCATGTGGAAAAGAGCTGTCTATCTATGTCAACGCATTACATTCTAAACCATGAGCTATCACTTTCATTAATAATCTCTTGTGTGGAACTTTGTCAAAAATACTTTTGAAAGTCTAACATCTACTGATTCACCATTGCCTAAACTACTTTTCACTTTCACAAACAAAAAAAACTAGAACATTTGTCAAGCATGAACTACCTTGAATCAATCCATGCTGGCTAGGACCGATTCACCATTTTCCAGATGCTCAGTTATTACATCCTTAACGACCCCACCACCAATGTCCAGCCAACTGGCCTATAATTCCCATTATCGGAAATATCAGATGTCAGATTTTTTTCAGTCAAAAGATACACTGAAGGAACCTGAAAAATACCTTAGTAGAGCAAAACTAAAAATAAAAACAATGTACTCTGAATATTGAAAAAGATTTAAAAAATAATCACATTTGATTCTTCTCATTTGATTCTCACACAAAGACAAACAACCGAAGCTATTTAATGGATAAACAAAGGTAAAGACAAAAAAGAGATTTAACTGGCCTGTTTACACATGCTATTTTCACAAACTGTAACATCATGGACGCATGGAATTTTGCCTTCATTATTTTCCAATGACATTGATGCATGCAGCTTGCTTCCTGTAGGTTCCAAAGTATGTTAATATAATTCTGATACATGAATGATGGGCCAAATAGCCTCCTTCTGGTCCTAATTTCCTTGTTTTAAGGGGATGTATACCTGTTCACTGAGCATGTTGTCAGAAGCTGTCACAGGGTGTGAGGCATTCTCTGTCGCATTCTCCTCCATGTCAATACAACGATTAAAGATATAGACTCATGGAGTAATACAATAGGGAATCACACCCTCTTGTGCGCAGTGGCTCAGTGGTTCGCTTCTTTAAGGGCCAGAGACCGGGGTTTGCTTCCGCCCTGAGCCGACTGTCTGCATGAACTTTGCACATTCTCCCTGTGTCTGTGTAGGTTTCCTCCTGGAGCTCTGGTTTCCTCCCACAGATCAAAGATGTGTAAATTTGTTGGATTAGGGAGGGTAAATTACCTGCAGTGTTCCTGGGTATGTAGTTTGGACAATGTGTTATTGGAAATCCAGGGGCACAAGAACAGGGAAGTGGGATGCTTTTCAGAGGGTCGATGAGGACTTAATGGTCCGAATGGCCTGGTTCAAACTGTGGGATTCAGAGTGTGGATTCACGCCGAGAAGTAACCCAGATGTAACTACAACCATTTTCTGGTATGTGCTCCACATCCCTCTAAATTTCTCCTATTAAATTATCTGTCCAAATGTATTTTAATATTATAATTGTGCACAAATCCACCATTTCCTCTGGTAGCTCAGTCCATGCATGCATTATGCTCTGTGTGAAATAATTGCCTCTCTGTTATTTTTTCGAGAGCAGTGCGAACAGAAGTGTACACAGCATTTCATATGTGACCTCAGCAATGTATTTTACAATCGCAACATGACATCACAACTTCTATACTTAATGATCTAATCAGAGAAGGCAAATGAAACAGATGCCTCCTTCACACCTTGCCTTCATGCAATGCTGCTTTCAAGGAACTGTGCTACTGCATCCCAAGATTGCCGAGTTTAGCATCCACTCCCCCACCATTATCTATGCTAGTCCTGCTTTGGTTTTCTTTATCATAAAGCACCACCTGTCATTTATCTTAATAAAACTCCGTTTGCCACTTCTGGTCTCTCTAGTCAAGTTGATCGAGATCTCTTTGGACTTTGAGAAAACCTACTTCACTCTCCACTGTAATACCAACTTTGGTGTCATCCACCAACTTACTAACCATCTCATTCAAATCTTTCAAGTAAATAACACTCAACAGTGGACACAGAATCGATCCTTTCAGCACATTGCTGGTCACAGTGCTCCAGTTGAAAGCACAAAGCTCTTCAACACATCCAAATTACTGACCTACCAGGAATGCAAAAAAAAAAAAACTGCGACAATTGGATGGTAAATTATTTTCATCTGCACAAGTTTTGGCTGTGCCATACTCAAACGAATGTCAGAAATAGATCCAGATTCGTGTCGAAACTTGCAATGCACCTGTGGGCAGGGAATATCCCCTGCTTATAGGGCAATCTGTCCCTGTTTTTCGGACAAAATAAACATGTTGCAACATTTTTAGCGTTACGTTCACTGAAGAACATTTTGCTGCTGCATTTCACCTGACTTGTCCATGAGGAGATGGCAGAGCTGAGTAACATATACATCTTTCACTAAAATTAACAAACAGAATAATATTGCAGAACGAAACTGATTGTCACAATGCCCAGAGGCACTGAAATATGTAATTGTTCTCAGTTATTGTGTTGACTTTCTTTCAGTTCTGATGACTATAGTAAAACGTAAAGCCTATTTCGTAAAATTTGTTTCTTTCGCGAGGCCACAAGAAGACAAAAGGTCTAAAGGCGATCTCACTGAAACGTATAGGATTCTCAATGAGCTTGGCAGAGTAAATGCTGGCAGAATGTCTCCTTTCAGTGGATAGTCTCGGTCCAGTGGGGATAGTTGCCAAATAAATTGGCACCAATTTAAGTTCGAGAAGGATTAAACTCTTCTCACAGTTGGTTAAAAGTCTTTGAAATTTTCCAAAGAGAGCTGAGAACATAGAGAGCTTGGACATAAGTAAAGCAAAGGTGGATAGAAATCTTGATGAGCATGAAAATAAAGGATGATGTTAAAAATCATGAATATGGACGTAAGAAATGTTAAATTAAATTGATTTTAATGAACAATGGGACAAGCTCAAGGGACTTAATGGCATACTTCCTGATCCTACTTCTGATGGTTTTATACTCAGTAATGAATTGGCCCATGCATTGTTCAGATTGATGTGTTTCTTTATCGATTGTGGCCATGTTCATTTGACATTAGTAGTGCAGAGTAGGTCGTAGAATTAATGATGTAGATATAGATAATTAGCTTTACATAAAGCTAGGGGAGATCTGACGCCGTGATCATTTTAAGATTGAGATTGAACGATTTTTGTTCAGGAAGTAAATCAAGGGTAATGAGGAAAGGACGGTAAAGTTGACATAAGGAGTGTTAGATCTGCCATGAACCTTTTGAATGTTGGAGTAGACCTGACGAGTCGAATAGCCAACTCCTGTTCCTAGTTCAAAGAACAAAGAACAATGATCATTACAACACAGCAGCAGGCCATTCAGCTCTCCCTTTTTCCCTTCGATACTAAAAGTGTCTTCAATTACAGGATCCATATCGCTCTTCCATTACTATGCATATATTTGTCCAGGTTCTTCTTGAATGCTGCTGTCGTGCCTCGCACCACTTCCTCGGGCAGCGCGTTCCAGGCTTTCACACCCCTTTGTGTGAAGAACCTACATCACGCATTCTTTTAAACTACCTTTCCCGCCCAGCACTTTGAACCTATGTCCCCTAGTAATTGAGAAGAAGCCTCATATTTTCCAGTCTCTCCATGCCTTTCACTATCTTTTAAAATTCTGCCTTGGTTGCCCTTCAACTTCCTGCATTCCACTGAAACCAGTACCAGTGTATCCAAACTTTCTTCAGATGTAAAATTCTCCATACTAGGCAACATCCTGCCAAACCTTTTCTGTACCCTCTCACAAGCATTCACAACCTTCTGGTCATCTGGTGAGTGCAACTGTACGCAATATTCCAAGTGTGGCCGAACTAGACATCTTTAGAGCTGAAGCATAACTTGCCTGTCCTTATACACGATGCCGCTTCCAATGAAGGCATGCATGCCACATGCTTTTTTCTTACTACTTAATCCGCATTTCATTGCCAACTCAGTGATCTGTAGACCTGAATGCTCAGGATCCTCTGCAAATCAACACTTCTAATGGTTCTGCCAGTCACTGTATAACTTCAAACTTTGCAAAATGCATCACCTCATATGTGTCTGCCCTTTTTTTCTGCCCATGCCTCTAACGAATACACATCCTATCGTATCCTTTCTTCACTGAGATCATCCTCCACCAATTCCTTCTGTTTGGTGAATACCGACACAGGTTTTTTTTTCATTTAGGATCTCAACTACCTATTTTAATTACATATATAGATTCCCTTCATTGCCCTTATGTGGACCAACCCTCCTCCTGGAAACACTGTTGCTTTTTGTGTATATATACATGTAGAAAGTGTTGGGAGCTAACGACTTTTCATGAACAATTTTAGGCCTTCTAATTCCTTCTTTAACTTCGTCCCTACCTCCCTTATATAACTTAAAGGGTTTCGTCAATTCTCATCATCGCAGGCATTATGCATCTTGACTTTATCTTTTTGACCAGGGTCATAACATGCAGGTCACCGAAGGTTCACATAACTCGTCATCCTTATCCTTCATTGTCACAGGAACCTGCCGTTCCTGAACTCTTATCAACTGCCGTTTGAAATACTCCCACATACCCAATGTTGATTTACGCTCAAACAGCCAATTCCAATCAAAATCCTCCAGTTCCTGCCTAATTTTGTTCTAGTTCACCTTCACCCCATTTAACACTTTCTAACGAGGACTGTTGTTATCGCTATCTATGAACATTTTAAAACTTATGGTCTTATGGTCTCTATTCCGGAAATGCTTGCTCAATGAAACCAATCAACTGGCCGGGCTCATTTCCAAAAAAAAAAAACAGCTCCAGTATAATCCCTTCTCTGCTTTGACTATTTACATATTTTGTCAAGAAACCCTCATGAATATCCCTTTCAAATTCTGCCCTGTCCAAGCCTCCAGCCTGAAGTGAGTCCCAGTCAATATAAGTGAAGTTGAATTCACCCACAACACTGCTTTTTTTTACATCTTTCCAAAATCCTTCTACATATTCTGTTCTTTATCTCCTGCTGGCTGTTAGGAGGCAGAAAGTGCACTCCCAGCATTGTTATTTCACTTGCCCAATTCTTGAGTTCTACCCATATTGCATTTCTGCACGAGCCCTCTAATTATCTTTCCTCAGAACAGCTGATAGACACTCCATTACCGGTCATTCAACATTCTCACCCCTTTTACATCTCCTTCAATGACGAACGAATCGTCTAAACCTCGATCATTCAGCTGCCACTCATATCCAAATTTAAGCCAAGCCTCCTTAATTGCAATTCGCTCATAGTTCCAAATACTAACTAAAGATTTAAGTTAATCTTCCTTGCCTTTTATGTTTCTTCTTGTATGTTGTTGTGGTCTTCATCAGAGCCTCGGTTTTCCGTAATTCCATATTTTGCAAATTGGAATTTCATCTGCTACCCTCAATAACTGTTTCCTTTAACTGGCTGGTACCACTGACTGTCCACTATGTGTCGTCATGTCTGTCAGGAGATCTCCAGTTCCCCATTAGAATCTGATTGTTTAATGTAATAACATACCAGTATGTTGTGATGCACAGCTTCAGTTCCAGCGATTATCGTCTCTTAATCAGCTGTAGATCTGCGTATTGAGGCTCATTAAAGAAATTGCACTGTACACTTCTTTTGAAATGCCTGCGTCTTTAAAGAACTTTCCGAATATTGGAGAGTGACGTTAATTTTACTACTGGCCATAGACATTACTTAGCTATTGCTCTGGGCACAGCACACAAAATAAAATTTCCTGGAACCTTTTCTTACAGTATTTCCCTCTATTTAATCTCACTTGAACCTGTGGTGACAATAGGCAAAGCTGCAAATTTCACTCCTACCAAACCACGAATTGCAGGTTGTCAACACCCGTCACAGAAAATACCTGAATTTCTTCTGCTCGAGAAACTATTTATCGCAAAACATCATGAATCTGTGGCCGTGGGTGCCAAGGCTTATGCCATATTCACTGCAGTTTCCTGTTTTTTCTCTTCCCCCACGCAGTTGTTTTAAAATAATTGCACAACATTAGTTACCTTCCAAATTTCTGGCACCTCATGCATGGCTGTTGATGAGTCAAATATCTTCGCTAGGGGGCCCAATTTTTTTTTTTTTTGCCGAGATTCTCAAAATTTCCTGGAATAGTTTTGATCAGGTCCCTGGCCTATACCTACCTTTATGCATTTTTAGACCGACAGCATCTCTTCAGTAATGTGAACTATTGAAGACATTACTGTATGCTTCGCAGAGTTCCTTACATTCCATGTCATTCTCCCTGGCAAATACTGACAAGAAATATACATTTAAGATCAAAGCCATATCCTGTGATTCCCACATAAATGATCTTATTAATATTCAAGGTCCCTATTCTCTCCTTAATAACTCTTACCTAAATATGCGGCACAAATCACTTTGGATTCAACTTAATCTTATCTGCCAAAGCTATATCATGTCCCACTTTTGCCCCCCTAGTCTACAGCTTAATTTTGCTCCGACACCCCTCATACTCTTTATGGGATTCACTTGGTCGCAGCTGCCTACACCTGACATTAGCCCCCTTATTTTTTGCAGACAACAGCCTCAATATCTCTGATCAACCAGTGTTCCCTTCTCCTGTCAGCCTTCCCCTTTACCGTAACAGTTTGTGGAATCCAGGTAGCTCAGTCGGTAGAGCATCAGACTTTGGCCATACTACTCTGAAAACGCCTGATCTCGTCTGATGTCCGGCATTAAGCAGACTCAGGCCTGGTTAGTACTTGAATGGGAGACCACCTGGGAATACCAGGTGCAGTAGGCTAGAGGCGGCATGGTGGATTAGTGGTTAACACTGCTGCCTCACAGAACCAGAGACCCATGATGAGTTCTACCCTCGGGTGACTGTGTGGAGTTTGCACATTGGGTTTCCTCCCACAGCACAAAGACGTACAGGGTAGGTTGACTGGCCATGCTCAATTGCCCGTAGTGTCCAGGGATGTGTAGATTAGATGGGTTAGACATGGGGAATTGATCTTGGCGGGGTGTTCTTTGCTGTTAATTTGTTGAGCCGAATGGCCTGCTGCCACACTACAGCAGCTCTATGAATTCTCATACGCTGTCCTGTTCCTGAACTCTAGTTAACTTGTGTTCACATTTAACTGTGAGCACCCCATCACACGATCAATATTTGGAAGTTCTTGTCTAATATCATCAAAATTGGCCTTGCCCCAATTTATAACTTTAACTTGTGGACCAGACCTATCTTTTCAAAAATCTATTTCAAAACTAATCGATTGATGGACATTGGCACAAAGTGATTTCCCAATAGCACCTCCTTCACTTGGTCTGCCTTATTTCCAAAGAGGTGTTCCAGTTTCCACACCCCCCCCCCACCCGCCCCACCTTGTCTGGGAAGGCAATCGACTCAGTGAACAGGGCCTTGTAGGCTAAGTGGTTTATCTACGGCAAGTGTGGGGTATTGTTAGTACTGTTGATGTGGACTCTATATGTCAAATTGTTTCTTTCTGCCCTGTAGGAATTCTGTGATTCTGACTCTGGTGACCCTTTGCTTGGAGATCTCTGCCATTCCGATGTTACCACCAATCCCAGAGATTTTGTCAATTCGTCCATCATTCCAACCAGCTTAGGTTTCACAGTCAATTTCACATTGAATTCATTTGTTTTATCGACTGATTGAGACTTAGTTACATAAAGCAAAGCAGTCAGGCATACGTCCTCCACCTGCTGAAATATTTTAGCTACTTCCAATGCTATTGTAGTTTTAAAATATGAGACAACAGACATTGGCTCTTTTATCTTTTCACGATCATCTGTTTCTCATCCAGTTTCATGTTAACTCGGTCTGAGAATCAGGTCGTGAGCCACCGAACTAAATTAAGACGCAGACGAGAGTACTAGGCTGAAAGAGTGATGTCCAATACTCTACAAATCAGACAATTAGTAGAAGTACTTATTGTTTCAATCAACAAACGTTCGATCATTTCTATTTGTTACTGTGATCCAGAATGATTTTCAATAGGCTTCTTGAATGCATTTAAAAAAGACAGTTTACTATCATAAAATGTATTCTTAAAACAAGTGAAGAAAAAGAGTTCCAAATGTTTTCTCAAAAAGAGACATCAAGAATGAGAGTGTGATGGTACAGTGCCTTAAAGGGGGAGATGTGTTCTGTGCTGATTCTCTTGGAGAAAGGTATGGTCACAATAGTGTGGCTTTGTCTTATTCAGAAGCAGTAGGTAAATATCTATGGGCACTCTAAGATATTTTTGAATGGACGAGGAAGTGGAAGAGTGAGTTAGTACGTTTGCTGATGACACAACGTTTGGTTGAGTTGTGGATTGTGTGGAGGGCCACTGTAGTTTGCAACGGGACTTTAACAGGATGCAGAGCTAGGCAAATAATTGGCAGATGGAATTCAAACCAGAAAATTGTGAAGTGATTCATTTTGGACGGTTGAATTTGAATGCAGAACACAGGGTTAATGGCAGGATTTTCGGCAGTGTGGAGGAACAGAGGGATCTTGGGGTCCACGGCCATAGATCCCTCAAAGTTTCTACCCAATTTGATATGGTTGTAAAGAAGTTGTATGGTCTGTTTGCTTTCTTTGGCAGGGGAATTGAGTTTAAGAGCCAACAGGTTATGCTGCAGCTCTATAAAACTCTGGTTAGACCACATTTGGAATATTGCTTTCAGTTCTAGTCACCTCATTACAGGAAAGATGTGGAAGCTTCAGAGACAGTGCAGTGGAGATAGACCAGTATGCTGCCTGGACTGAAGGGCAGGTCTTATGAGGAAAGGTTGGGGGACCTAGAGCATTTTTCATTGGAGCGAAGAAGGATGAGAGGTGTCTTGATGGAGGTTTACAAGATGATGAGAGGCATAGTTAGATTGGATAGTCAGAGACTGTTTCCCAGGGTGGAAATGACTATTACGAGGGTGCATAATATTAACGTGATTGGAGGAAGGTATAGGAGAGATGTTAGAGTTAGGTTCTAGAGCACAAATTTTCATGCCACTACCCCAGACACCAGGCCTTTTTACCACATAGCCTGCCATTATACATCCCCTGTTCTTAGTCACTAACAATCCCTGTTACCAACTATTTACCCTCCCGACCTAATCTTTAGCAACTCCTTTGTCCGTCCAACTGTCTTTCTCTCTCTTTGGGCTTTATCCTATTGTTTACTCCCTACCCCATCCAACTGCCTATTTTCTGCATATAAATTGCCGTTTTCCAAGCCACCATCCCTTCTGAGGAAACTCCACTGGACCCGAAATGTTAAATCTGTATTTTTTTTTCCTTCACAGATGCTGACAGGCCTGCTGGGCTTTTCCAGCAACTTTATTTTTGTTTCTTATTTACAGCATCCGCAGTTACTTCACTTTTTATGTACAATTAAAGACAGGCATCCCTGATATTATTTTTAATATATCTCCAGGAAGGCTGTTGAAACAATGAAGGTAAGTTTGCATTCTTCCTCACTAATCATACTTTCAAAAACATATTCATGGGCTAGGCCAGCATTTATTGCTCAGATCGAATTGCTGCACAAATAGAATCATTGTGTTATAACTCAGAGGATGGTATCCATCCGATATCGGAAACTTAATCACCTCGGTTTGAGCGCCTCACCCTGAAATCTTTTAAAGGAAGTGTGAAAAGTGTTGTGCATTGCCTCTTTCGCAACTTCTATATTTTAATCAAACTGAACCGTTGAAACGCACTTTATAATCAAAAAGGAACAATTTATTTGTCTAAATCTAACAGGGAGAAAAAAATTGAGTAAATTAACCTTTTCGAACTATTAACCATTCCTGCATAAAACAAGGTTCTAATAGTATGCTGTTCCCATAAATACAAATCACAGTGTTATAAAATAAAACTTAAATAAACAACAGACTTTAGTCTTCCGAAATTACAGCCACATTTCATGTCCTCTGCAATGCTCTGTGCCGTGTCTGTCCAATTATCTGTCAGGAAGACCTTCTCTGATAATCCTTCTGTCAGGAATATTATTTGGTTATGCCATTAGGTACCTTTACTGTAGATGGTACTTTCTCTAAAAATTAGAGAATTTTTTTAGGAAAGTTAGCAAAAAACAAACCAGGAAACTACAAGCCCGTGAGGCTGGCATCAGTGGTAGGCAAATTATTGGAAATGATAATGAGGGACAGGAACAATCAACATTTGGATCGTCAAGATCTGACTAGGGATAGTCGGCATGGATTTGTGCGCAGGAAGTCATGTGTGAGAAATGTTTTTGAGTTTTTCAAATATTTAACCAAGAGGATAGATGTGGGTAGGGCAATGGATGTTATCTATGAGGGCTTTAGCAAGGCCTTTGACGTTGTCCACCATGGCAGGCGAGCCATGAATTTCAGATCGCATGGGATGCAGGGAGAGCTAGTTAGTTAGATTCAAAATTTGGTCAATGATAGGAAGCAGAGGGTGATGGTTGAAGGCTGTTTCTTGGACTGGACGTCTGTGATTAGTGGTGTGCCACAGCGGTCGGTGGTGAGACGTTTGTTATTTGTTATTTACATAAATGGTCTGATGTGACTTTACAAGTAACAATTAGTAAGCTTGCAAATGATACAAAATTAGAAGGTAATTAGAGGTTGATTGCGAGGAAGTTAACCAAAAATTTCAGATGGGGAACTGGGCTGAGCATTGACAAATGTGAATCAATGCAGATAAGTGTTCAGGTTTGCACTTTGGAAAGTCAAACCAAATTTTACAGTAAATGGCAAGGTTCTGAGGAGTGTTGTGGAAAAGAGGGACTTTGGGGTATAAGTACACAGTTCGTTGAAAGCGGTGTCACAGGTAGACAAGGTGGTGAAGAAGGCATCGAGCACACTGGCCTTCATTAGTCGAGGATTGGTACTTCATAAAGTACAGGAGCTGGGTCGTTACGTTACAGTTGTATAAGCCGTTGGTGGGGCTGCACTTGGATTATTATGTACAATTTTGATCACCCTGTTATAGGGAAGCCATAGTTAAACTGGAAAATGTGCAAGGAAGATGTATGAGGATGTTACCAGGAATAATAGTCCTAAGTTATAGGGAGAGGTTGGCCAGGATAAGACTTTATTCTTTGGAAAGTAGGAGAATGAGGAGTGACCTTATTGAGGTGTATAAAATCATTAGGGGAACATACAGAATGAATGCATATAGTCTTTTTTTCCTCGAGATGGGGAATATGCAACTAGAGGGCATAGGTTTAAGGTGAGAGGGGAAATATTTCAAAAAGTACCTGAGGGACAACTTCTTCACGCAGAGAGTGGTGCATATATGGAATGGGTTACTGGAGAAAGGATTTGAGGCAGGTACGAAAACAACATCTGAAAAAACAGTTGGAGAGGTACATGGATGGGAACAGTTTAGAGGGAAATGGACCAAATGCAGGCAGTTAGAACTAGCTGAGTGGGCACCATGGTCTGTATGGACCAGTTTGGTCTGAAGGGCCTGTTTCCATGCTGTATTACTCCATGACTGTAACTCTGTGAGAGAAAATGATGCTCTGTTGAGACCTGAGAGCTGTTAACTCTAGCCAATGTCAGTCAACCGTCCTCAGATGGCAATTATCTCTCCTGAGTTTGTTGGATTACCCTTCCATTTTACACTCCTGATGATATATCTATTTCTTACTCTAGGTTTGGTCCTATGTTGTCAAAATCATCAGATTTAAATTTAATAGATTTTTGGTCTCTAAGTTCTTGATTTGGCTAATGGTTTGGCTAAAAGCAAATCTTCTTGCCTTGACAACAAATGAAACAGTTGCTTGGCCTGCGAACCGTACAGCCTTTTAATGCAAAAGTTTCAATGCGGGCACTCTCTGTACACTTGCACATCCAAGAGCTACTGCTGCTCGCAGACATCCATTTTATGTCTCTAAGTAGAGAAAAAGCACAGCATCTTTTAAAAGCACGACTCATTGATTTCACCCAAAATAGTTTACAGACATCAATATTTACAAACACAAAATCCAACGTCCTGCCTTCCAATCCAGAAGTACTCATGCCAACTTCGCACCACCTTCCTCCTTAAGAAAAGAATGAACTATCATTATGAAAAAATGGCTTCAGTTTTTTTTCTCCAAAACCTTAACTCCATTCTTTGACTAGAGCCATATCTCATTTACCTAGAGCTCCACACTTCATACTAATTCTACATACCACATTGAACACTACCATTTCTATCTTTTATAAACATTTTCCTTTTAGAGCCACGATAAATCATGAAAATCATAACTTCATGACCTGCAACACAGAAACTTTTTGAATTAAATGCTTGTAACAGAAGACAATGAAAAATAATGGTCTTCTTGCCCTTAAATCTTTCCAGAAATGTCGAAGTGTCGTGATTGGCATAGACAATCGTCTCTGATGCATTGTTTGCAATGTAAAAAATAAAATATTGTAAAGCCATTACTAAACGCAATAATTCTCAATTGTTGAATTGATGTTTATTTTATCTGGTGGTTTTGGCTGGAAAAAAAATCGATTAGCCTTTCAATTCGAAGACCATTCTCCTGAAACAACATAGCTCTAAAGCCACTTCATCTGCGACTTTGAAGGCTTTCAAGAAATTTCTCATGGCTAACACTGGTGCAGTGGTTCCACTGCCTTTAAATTTTCAAAAGCCTCTTGGCATTGTTTTGTCCAACGACATTTCATATTCTTCATTTTTTTTTAAACAAATCTGTCATTGGTGCCACCACATTAAGGTTTGGGACAAATTTCCTGGCGAATCCGCTGAATCCCAGACATCACAGCATTTCTTTCTTCAAGAATGCTCTTGGAAATTCCTCAAAGGTCTTTTTCTTCACGATCGTCGGTATCATCCATCCATGTCTAAAGTGGCCTCAGAATGTCACGTCTGCCTTTGCAAATTCTGTCTCTGCCAAGTTTGTGATCCAATTTGTCTTCTGTAGTCTCTCAAGGAACTCTACCAATATTCCATGTGATTCATCCCCGAATAACTAAAGATTATAAAGTCCTCTATGTAGACAGCATAATTAGTCAATCCTGCAAAATCTCTGTCCATATGTCTTCTAAAATTTGCTGGCGTATTTTTTCATTCCAAAGACCATTATGTTAAATTCATATTGGCTTTTGTGGTTCAAAAGCAAGAACTTATTTTGCTCTCTCTCTCTCTCTGACAAAGTAATTGCGAAGTAAGTGGTTTGTCCTTCGATTTTCCACTCAGTCCTCCAGACTTGGAATTGTGTGTGAGTCAGATTTCGCCACAGCATCAACCTTCCATTAATCTGTGCAGTATCTTTGATTACCATCAGGTTTGGGAACAACACAATTGGCAAACTCCAATCGCTTTGACTTGGCTCTATCATGACTTCTTGGAGCTTCCAACTCGTTCTGAACATGCGCTGCGTGAGAATATTAAGCCTGCAAGGGTGTTGTTTTAATGGAAACGCATTCCCTACCTCTCCCTAATGTACAAGAGTATTAGACATACCAATCCTATTTCTGCTTATGTCCTCATTCCAATATAACAAGTCTTTCAATTCAGTTCCTGTGTCCAATAGCTTACAGCATTCGTGAAGGACTTCCTCATTATTCAATTTATTCTGAGGCATGTCAAACTCTGAATTGCCTGGATTTAATTCCTCACTCTGAGTGAATAATACGAATACCCGTTTATCTGGTCCCCTTTCCCTATCATATTAAGGTATTTGTATGTTCATATGAAATATCCTTTTTTTCCTATCTGGCATATTGACCAGATAATTCATCCGATTTACTTCTTCTTAACCTGCTACAGGCTGCTTAACATTGATTTGAAGGGATCTCCTACCACTGGTAACAGCAACAATTCTTTATCTCCACTGGCAAACATACGAATTTTAGATATCTCATCAAATTCTTTGTTCATTATGTGCTGTTCCACCTTCAAATGTGACTACCTAATGTGCCTTCACTGTTAAAACTATCTCTCACCTCAGAAACATATTCGATCTGTGAGATCTCTGACTTCAGACCTATCAATTTTTCCCTCAATAATTTCCATGGCCCTCTTACTTCTTGTTCGAATAGCAATTCAAATGGACTAAACTGAATCGATTAATTTGGAGGATTTCTAATAACAAATATTACGAATATTATGCCAAATATTTGGGTAGTCCTAAAAGTAAGCCCTCAGTGTTGCCTTTAGGTTCTGATGTCACCTTTAAAGGTTCCCTGGAAATCAGGATAATATGCACTTGATATAAAACGTTTGATGCCTAAATTATCCATGACTTCCTTAAATGATTTGGCAGAAAAATTAAAACCAGAGTGTGACTAAATCTCAGATAACAAGCATGGGGCTGGATGAACACCTACTTTGTGTTCATCCAGCCCCATGCTTGTTATCTCGGATTCTCCAGCATCTGCAGTACCTTTTATCTCTGTGACTAAATCTCATTGCTTAATCCATAATGGGTAAAGAAAGCAAGCAACTCCTCTACAACTTACTTTGCTTTGACATCCCGTAATGGAATTGCCTCCAGAAATCTAGCAGACATATTCATCATGGTTATCAAATTCTGATTCCCAAGTTTGGCTTCAGGGAATGCCCCTACACAATCAATCATAATCCTTGTAAAAAGTCATTCAAATGCAGGAATGGACATTGAAGACAATGTTCTAATTACTGCCTGTTGCTTTGCCAACATCTGACATGTACGGCAAAATTCAACCACATCTTTATGCAGTCGAGGCCAATAAAAATGCTTCTGTGTTTTAGCCTGAATCTTCCTCACTCCTAAATGATCTCTTCCAGCTAATTTGTGTGCTTCCTACAATACTTCCCATCTATATTCTACTGGCAAAATAGTCAGGTGTTGTGTACTAACTAGCCAAGGTCTCCATTTCTGTTTTAAGATGTTAGCCTTCAGGAAGTATTATTCTGGAATGCATTCTGTGCCCTTTTCCGTGCAGCCTTCATGATATAAATTCTTTACCATCTCACCTTTTGTTGTTACTCCATTAATTTTTCAGAACTAAACACTTCCTCTACCTGCTTAGGTTTTTTTTTCCTTTATCATTTCGTCAAATAAAGTGTCATCTAACTGGACATCAACTCCTTCATCTTTCTTTTTTGTTTTCCCTCCTTGTTTTAACTTTTCGCAGTGGAATCTTGTCACCACGCAGTCTGGAAAACTTCCAGGTTTTTTTTATCTTCTTTTAACTCCTCAGCTACTTTTTGCTTTTCCACTGTAATAGGAATCTCTCCAACCTGTGATTCAGGTATATCGTTTCCAAGAACAAACTGTATTCCTGCAATAGCCATTTTTTTTAATCACTTCCACTATCATTTCCCTAGTTTTGATTGGACTTGCTAGCCTTATGTTACATCGGGGAACATTAATTCTCTCTACATTTATTCTACAGATTATCATTCTGTCTGGCAATATTTTATATGGAGTGCAAATATTTTCACCTCTTACTATAAGAGATTGACCAGCTCCAATATCTCTAAATATGTTAATTTTTTTATCTACTTGCCCTGTTCTACAGGTGAAGTCTTTGAAAAATCGGCACTCTCTTACTTTCCAGGCTGTGACAAGGTTGTGCACTCTCCTGCAGCTCCTAGACTTCTCTTTGGATTTCCTTCACCACCTCAAATAATCACACTGGTTTTGCCACTTTTATGACGTCCTTTTCCCCACTGCCTTTCTTAAACCATCAGCACTATGAATTTGTGCATCCCACCTTATTGCAGCGAAAACACCTGGGACCTTTACACTCTTTTCCACCCACTTCATATTCTTGTCTTTTCACTTGTGGTAATCTGTTCCCAGTTTGATCCACTTTTTGTTCTTCATTGAAGGAGCCACCTCTTCGCCAATTTCTGTCCCTCACAGAATGAAATTGTTGTCAGAAGCTAGATTTGGATGTTTGCACAATCAGTATTCATCAGCTATATCTGCAGCTCTTCTCACTTTTTAAACTTCCTGTGCCTCAAAATGAGTTCTTATCATTTCTTGAAGTGAGTTCTTAAGCTCCTTCAAACAAATAACATCTCGAAAATCCTCATATCTCTATAATCCTCATATCGTCATTTCGATATTTAATACTGTCATTCATCTATCGAAGGTGCTGTGTTTCATTCTTCCATTGACGATATAAGTCTGATCTCGTTCTTTTCTGTGATGCGAAAACAGGCTCATACAGACACAGGGTTTTAGTTTTGCTTTCAGTTGTTGTTTTTCTTCATTTGAAACTGCTAGATACATCTCTCTCTTTATCTCTCTCCATTGCTGCGAAAGCTTGAGTTCTCCATCTGCTGCTAAGTTCATTCAGTCCATGTGCCTACTGCTGGGCTGGAGGAGATAGCAAGTGAAGTCAACCTGCATCGCGAAATTTGCCTTTTCCAATGTTTTGTTAATGGATGTATTGGAAGAGATGATCACTCGTAGTTAAACAATATAATACTTTGTTCAGAATTTCGATAGAGTTAAATTTTATTTTAACTGCTGCGTAAGAATAACGTCTGTTTTGCTGAAAGCCTAACAGTTTGTCGAATCAAATCACATCTAAAATGCAATCATTCGCATCTGCCTTCAAACAAGATAAAATGCAGGGTCTGGGTGATCTCCATGATACGTTTTGAGGGGCAGTTGTTTCGTCCATAACATACCGTTTATATTATCTTGTATTGTCCTTTGTTTCAAGGTTAGCTCTCTATACAAACTCTGTCAGAACCTTAATTCATACCGTCCGTGCAATCTAATTTCAAAAATTACAAAGCAGTATATAAAAAAAAATTACGATCTCTGTAACGTTCTCCAGTTCCTTAAATTAAATCCCTGAACTGTGTAAACTACGCTAGGCTTAGAAATCTCCTTGCTTCGTGCAATCACGTCCCATTGTACAGCACGCTCTATCCCGGTAGTAGGTGAAGTCCTTAAAACGGTCAGGATATCAATTAAACATGCAGTCAAGAAGAACTTTTTTGGACACGTAGCCTATTCACAGAACTCCTGCAGTCTATCAACAACCTTCCCTCTCCCAACAACTTCCTCCTTAACTTAAAGCATCAGTGTTATATTGTTAGCAATGGGGACCGCTGTGAGTTTTGCATCATGAGACTTTTATCTTTGTCAATTCCGTTAACTTGGAAGTGGAAACGCGTACTTTTTCTCAATTCAGCGAAGTGAGCACGGCTCGTTGCCTCGCCAGTTGCCTGAATTAGGAAGATGCATGCTCTCTGAAGATGGGATGCACAAGCTGTCCATGCTCTGTAAACCCGAATCTGGGGGTTCTGTTCACCCCTGAACTCGGGACGTTGGGCATTGTGTCTTCTGTTGAGAATTTCTCAATACCATACCCTTCTCAGTAACGATCGGGGCTTCAGCGAACTGAAGCCTGGAAGAACATTCTTCATAGTCATTGTTGCTCAAAGTTGCTTCCCTTCAAAGTCAATTGATCTGGAGTTATTTAATGGTATTTAAATTTCGCGATGTATGGATACATCTACTTTATGGTATTTTGAATATTTGAAGCAAATGTCGACAGCATTCTGGTCGTTTTACAGCACAAACATTTAGTTCCGAACTATTTCCTGCACCTGTCGTAGGAGCGTTAACTTTTCAGAGATTGTGTCACACTTTGCAGTAGTTTCTTTCAAGTATCATAATTCTATAAGACCATAAGACATAGGAGTCGAAGTAAGGCCATTCGGCCCATCGAGTCCACTCCGCCATTTCATCATGGCTGATGGGCATTTCAACTCCACTTACCCGCAGTCTCCCCGTAGCCCTTGATTCCTTGTGAGATCTAGAATTTATCAATCTCTGCCTTGAAGACGTTCAATGTCTCGGCCTCCACTGCGCTCCGTGGCAATGAATTCCACAGGCCCACCACTCTCTGGCTGAAGAAATGTCTCCTCATTTCCGTTCTAAGTTGACCCCCTCTAATTCTAAGGCTGCGCCCGCGGGTCCTAGTATCCCCACCTAACGGAAACAACTTCCCAGCCTCCACCCTTTCTAAGCCATGCATTATCTTGTAAGTTTCTATTAGATCTCCCCTCAAACTTCTAAACTCTAATGAATACAATCCCAGGATCGTCAGCCGTTCATCGTATGTTAGGCCTACCATTCCAGGGATCATCCGTGTGAATCTCCGTGTAATTCTGTGTAATATGCATTGGCTGGTTAATGTGTATGTGTCACGGTTGCACCTAGTTCGAGGTGGCGAGAATGTGCAGCATCGCAGAGATCTAATAAAATGTAAACATTCCACACCTGACCATCAGGGTGCCTCAGAGTATTAGCGTAGAATCTGAAATCTGTAAATCGGGAAGTACTCTAACATTTTTGCTTGTGGCAATGAAGTCTTATAGCATCATGCATGAAAAAAATTGCCTAATTACACACTTTTCATTGTATTTTAATTATCTGTTCAGATTTCAAGAGAAGAAATGAAAATTTAAGAGATTTAATTCTCTACATCAGGAAGTTCTGAGACAGAGGAATATGAGGAAACGGAGGTAATGATATTTTTCACTTTTCTTTTCGATTAACTGACATCAGAATACACGAGCAGGGAGATGTCAACACGTTCTGCAGCTCTTGCCTGAACCTATTTTGTGTGGCTGCGTAAATGCACACATTTGTACATGAACTCAGATGTATGAGCATATAACCAGTTTGAGTGGCAATGTAGGCAGGAGCTGTATAATCACCTCGGTAATGTGCAGTGCTTGTTATCTTTGAAGATAAATAGCTCACAACTGCAGTCAGCCACAGAAGAATAAAGCTACCTGATATAGTGAAGAGTAAAATTATGGCATTCCTTCGACTCTCCATTTCTGGGTCTCTTTGACACTCACTATTGTGTCTCAAGACAGCCCTGCGAGCTCTATTGGCTATTAAAATACGTCTTACTGTTAAGCAATTGCATAATAATATCAACGCAAATGGAACACAAACAACTAAAAGGCTTTGCAACCAAGAGAATGCTTCACCTGCTGGAGAAGTGAAGAAGTTCAACTTGGTACGACAACCCCACTGTAAATGATCAAATACCTGTTCAGGTTCATATGCAAACCAATAGGGTATGTTCGCGAGGCAAACCAGGACAGTGGTGGTCATTGTAACTGCAGCTGCTGTCTTCACTTTACAATACTTTGTTTTTAGTCTCTCACAACATATAGCTACATATCGATCAAATGTAAAAAAGACTGTGAACCACACTGTCATGTATATGTTGACTGAGCTCATGTAGATAATAAACTTACAAATTACAGTGTAGGAGAAGAAGGAATGTTTAAAGTGTAAACTCAAAATTTGATGTACAGTTATGTTGAAGATCATGATCAGAAGAGCTGCCATTGCCATGGCCACCATGTAGGCAGTGGTGCAAGCAGAAAGGCCACAGTTTCCCCTGGAGAGAATCACTATTGTCATCAGGTTCGCTGTAAGGCAAATGGAAAAAGTTTATAAAATGGATTCACTCAGAAAACACAATTCGAAAAAAAAGTTCTGACACAATACCCAAGACTTTGTTATTCAATCTTGTGCCTAGTCACATTTTTGATTAGATCGGGTTGTATTTTGGAAATTTCATTGCTGAAGTGCAAAGCATAAATACTCAGAACAGAATGATTGAAAATTTGGACTGTTTACAGCAGCTTCTAGATCAGTTCTTTTTTCTCCCCCAATCATTACTTGTATCTATGTATTATTTGGCAGTTGTACTTGGAATTATGCCCGTATCTTATGATGTGGAGACTGGCCGCCAAGTCAAATAAACCTCCATATCCTTGGTTCCACAAAGAGTTGAATTAAACTATTCAACAGACGTTAAATTTTATTCCAATATTTCCAAACTAGACTTCTCGAATAACCGCTACTCGACATTCAGAGTAACTAAAATTTTCGAACTTCATCTAACTTGAAAGGCCTCACAATTTGTTAACAACACAGTAAATTTAACACAGTAAAAGTCAAATAAACACAAGTCAATCTAAATACTGTCCAAGTCTTATGTAGTATCCAATATAATTGACACAATAACTCGTACAGAGAGACATACAAATCAAAACAAAACACATGTATGAGATGTAACCAGTCTATTGAATTCAGCAATGCCCATGACCTGGAACATCACATGTACATGGGATTGTACTGTGCTTGGTTTCGGATGACACAAGTCCAAGTCAGTAGTTTCCAGTAGGCTTCAATGAATGTTGATATTATTCTGATAACTGAGATTCCATTTTCTCAACTTTCAATAATTTCCTGATTAGAGGACAACCACTGACGATTCAATATAAATCCTTTAGCTTTCTGCCACACGCATAGTCCAAAAACTAAATCCAATTATTCTGAAAGATTATCTGCCTCAACATCAGATACCAATTACCATTTAACATCTGCTATATGCTTGAACATCAGGCAGCTCGTGTGTGGATGCATCTGTGTTGCACTTTTTAACAAGCCTGGTCTGAAGCTCAAGTGCCAGTATGTTGTTCTCCTTTTATTTTTGTTAAGGGAACAGTTGCTACCCATATTTGAAAGGTCACCTTTCAGCAAAAACCACAGAGCTGAGAGCTACAAACCAAAATGGTAAAAAGAATAAAATAAATTTATGAAAAATCAAGAAAAGTTCTAACACAGACTGTTTTCAGCCACACAGAATTTAGGAAAAAAGGTCAAGGGTGAACATTTGACTACAGAAAAATGAGGCTGGATAAGTAGTATTGAGTCAGAAAGAAATGGCAGAGTGACTCAATATATCCTTTGAATCAGTATTCATGGTGAAATACATCAGTCACATTTCATAATTTGGGAAGTGTGTGGGGATAAAGATGAGACACGTGAACATCACTAAGAAAAGAGCGCTGGAAAGCTGAAGTTTTTGAAGGTAGATAAATTAAAAGGAGCAGACGGCCTGCATCCCAAGATACTGAAGGAAATAACTCATGAGATTTTGGAGGCAAGTTTCAAGAATCGCTGGAGTAACAGAGAATTCTAGAAGACTGGAAAATGTCTAGGTAACAAAATTATTTTAAAAGTTGGGGTAACAAAAGATGGGAAATTATATGCCACTCCATCTGATCATGATCGTTGTTCAGAAGAATGAGTCCACTGTTAAGGAGGAGATTGCATAGTACTTGGGAGTGCATGGTAAAATAGCGCTGGGTCAGCATGACCTCATCAAATGAACGTTATGCCTGACATTCTGTCCGAATTCTTTGAGAAGGTAACAGGCAAGTTCAAGAAGGAGGCCCAGTGCACATGATTTCTTTGGGTTTCCAGAAGGCCTTCAGGAATATGCTACACAGGAGGCTGCTAAATAAGGTAAAAACACACAATGTCAGGAGCAAGGTATCGGTTATATGAGCGAGGCAGAATTTGGGATGAAGGAACTTTTTCAGGATGGTTGCTGGCGACTCGTAGACGTCAACAGTGCTCAGTGTTGGAAACACAAATATACACGTTATACTATAATTGTCTGGAATAATGAATTTAGTATAATTTTTTCGAAGTTTGCAGATTGCAGAAATGTCGGAGGGACAGATTGAGCAGATTGACCAACCAGGCTATAGAGGGACTTGGGTAGACGAGGTGAATGGACAAAGAGTTGGCAAATGGATCACAATGTAGAAAACAGTGAGAATATGCACTTTGGAAGGAAAACAGGGCATGAACTGCTACATAAAATGAAGAAAAGCATTGGAAATCTGCAGCAGGAAGGGGTTTGCGAGTCCAAAAACAGTATTCTCATCAAGCTAACATGTAGGATCAGATGGCGCTGATCGTGGATGGATTCGACAGGATGTTCACAAGAATGATTCCGGGGATAAAGGACATTGCACATGAGGAATGATTGAGGACTCTGGATCTCTACTCGTGGAGTTTAAAAGGATCAGGAGAAACGAACCTGATTTATACTTAAAGGAAACTGGGAGGCCTTGATAGAATAGATGTAGAGAAGGCAATTCCACTGGGAAAACAACCAAGAGTGCAGACTCAGAGTGAAGAGACGACAATCTAGAACTTTTTGAGTAGCAGATTCTTTGGCTCGACTTTGGTGAATCTGTGGAATTAATTGCCAGAGAGGACTGTGGAGTCCAAGTCGGTTAGTGCATTTTTGACAGAGATAGAGAGGTTCCACATCAGTGAGTGAACTTGAGTTACGGGGAGATGTGGAAAAATGCGGCTCAGAAACATCAAAAACACTGTCGAATGGCATATGTGCTGAATGAACTAATTCTGTTCCTATATGTTCTCGTCTAATAGTCCATCTGCTCCAATGTTCCCCATTAAATTGCATGTGTTACAACAGATGTACCTTTCCCTGTTAGTGGAATAACTCCACAGAGACTAGTATCCCGCCACCACATCCCACGTTACGTATATTTGGAGAGTCCTTGACACTGATCCAGCTCCCTCAGAGCCAGCTTCCAGAGTGAACAGAGCCATTGACGCAACTGTTCTTGTCTGTCAGCCAAGGCTCCTGATTGGAACAGATTAACGACAACAATTAGGCAAATCATATTCTGTGAGGTCTGCTAATTGGCTTGCTTACAGCCAGCACCTCCCTCTCAGTCTGAGTACAAGGATACAGGCGTTTTTATTCTGTAGTTTCTCCTGAGGACTTCTTGCACTGTTGTACTGTTGACTTGTAACGTACAGTAGCTCGAATCTAGCACCGAGAATGTCTCAGAACAAATTCATTCTCTTCTTCGTGGCAAAGATGTCAAGGTAGCGAATTTCGCTCTTTCCATTCTAGATTCTAAGCTATCTTAATGACTTGTTAATGGAGAAACTACAGTTTCTGGAGCATTTGGAAAAGTTCTTGACGAGCCACATTCATTTCGCTACCATAAAATTTGCAAGTTTGCAACTTTCATATGGTCCACATGCTTGTTGAGAACTAATGGACCACACCAAACTTTACATGTTATGTGATTTATACAGCAAACCTCTTCCCCAAAAGTAAACCATCCCTCGTGCTTAATGCAGTCTTGTATCTGCTATTGGCAATCCTGTTGCATTTTCATCTTATCCCAAACCCCTCCCCAACAAGTCTTTGAAGATCAAATTTAACTTGGTCATCTGTCGATCATCAATTCTACTGGAGCTATAATGTATCTGCAACAAATGAGCTCCTCTAATCAATTAGGGTTCGGGCTGTAGGCTGTTTCTTTAAGCCTTTCTTCAAAGTTTGGACTTCTCTTTCTGCCAGACTGTTAGATGATGGATGGCATGGTACGTTCATAAAAGTATTAGTGAAACTACTCCTGGCTCCAAATATGACTACCAAACCACCTTTCCCTGTATTAACTAAAGTCGTGGATGCATATTGTTTTGGGCGTTCCTCTCCATTGGGCCATTTACTATCTAATACTATGCCAATTCCATACAGAGGGATATTTTATGTCCAAATCACATCTCACTTGTGATTATAGTAAACCAACACATTAGAGGGTGATAGCTGTTTCTTCGCTTCCCTGAAAGATATAGCTTGCCTCCATGAACAATTCCCAAGGTTGATACCTTTTGAAGAGTTGATGTAGAAGTGTTAGGATAGAGGCCAAGTTATGATTGAAATTTCCATTATAATTCTCAAATTCTATGAAACCCCTAAGCTCCAGCCCAAGCATGGGAGATGGACACCTTTGATCGCCTTCAGTTTGTCTTCCAACAGATGTAATCCGGTTTTGTAGGATCTGTAGACCAATGATTTCACTTGGGATGCACGAAAGAGATATTGTGCCATTCTGATGTGTACACCTACCTGGAAGAAATTTTCTAAGGACTGTGTCAAAGTTCTCGAAGTTTTCTTTGTTGGTCTTCCCGGTTATTAGCACGTGTTCCAGATAACTGGAGACATAGGGCAGACCTTGTAAAATGTTCCCGTCACACTCTGGGAAATTGGGCAAACTGACATTGTGCAAAATAATAGTCTTGTATATTGGTATAAACGCTTATGAGCATTCATTTTTGCATCTTTTTGGGATTCATCATGCAACCACAACATCACATATGCATGACTCATGCCCAGTATTGTGAAGGACAGAAACCCTTACCAGTCTTGACTAACCATCCTCTTTGCAAGGGACTGGATATTTATCCACACGTAAGAAGGGGTTTACCATTTGTTTAAAATCCACACAAAGGTGCAACAACCCGTCCAAGTTCACAATCAGAATGACTGATGCTGCCTATTCTACAAACTGGGCTGCTTTGATGATTCCTTTGATTTCCAAGATTCTGATTTCTGCCTCTAATTTTGCTTCCTGATCAACTGGCAGGAGGGTCTTGGGCTCCTTTGATAGTCTCTAGACCTTCCTGAAGTACTTCTTGAGATTTAGTAAGGAACATACTCAGGCAGCCATTTAAGAATTGTACAATGTTCAGCCAAATTAGTTGAATGCTCCTCAAACAATTTCACCAAATTAATCTTAGGCCCAAGCCTTTTACTACATTCAATGGTAAGAGATTAAGTTGATTCTCATAAGAGACTAGAACTGAAAGTTTTATCCTTAATCTGTAAACGGTCCCTGGTGTAAATTCTTAGACCACCCGAGGCCTTGAGAATCTTAGGGTTTGTAGGCCAGACCAAATTTTGTTAAAGGCTGGTTCTCAAATCACTGAAATGGCCGCGCCAGTGTTGAATTCCTTTTGAAACGGGTGAACATTTAACTGGACGTTTATTTTGAATGTTTCCGGTCTTAAAGTTGGTAAGCAAACTAACTGGTACAAATCAAATGCAGGTGGACTTTCCATGCTGTGCAATCTCCTGGATACAATAGCTTGCTGGCATGGTCATGAAAAAAAAAGATTGGATGGCGCTTGGCTTTGCTATGGTGTTTTGCTATGTGCTGACTTAGAGTCCCTCTGTTCAGGATATGCCCTCAGTGAAGCTATGCAATTGCCTTTGCTCAATTGGTATTCCCCAAGCTCAGTCGGAGTTGCAAGCACGTCCACTTCCATCAGAATACCCTGCAATTCATATTCTTCACTTACCACATTTCCAGTGGTAAAGCTAGTTGTAGAGTCTGTGTAAAGCCCAGTTGAGCTTCAGATAGGAGGCGCTTTTGTAAGATCACATCGTTATCCTTACACACCAAACCCTTCCTCAGTGTCTCATTGAGGGTTAAACCAAAGTCTCATGCCTCTTCTAGTAGCCTGAACCTATTCAAAAATTCTGATGTGGATTCCTTGGTTTTCAAGTTGCCGATTAATCTGAAAGCATCTTAAAATCAGAGAAAGCTTGGGGTTGTAATATTCCTTGGCTAAGTCCGTCACATTTTGAAAAGTTTTAGTTTCGGGTGCATCACGTGATGTAAAGGTCTTAAAAACTGACAAAACCAGAGGACCACAAGCTGTCAGGAGATTTACTCAGTGTTATTCATCTGACACCCTCCCCCAATATAATTTGCCTGGAAAAGACCAACACATTCTTTCCACATAATTGGCACAGTCTTCGAATTAGTCAAACTTCCCAAATGACGGCATGATGCCATAATTCTTACCCCAACTCTAAGACGACTATTTTGACCGAATTTCTTCAGGAGCGTGTGATTTTTTTTTCTCTCAACCCTCATGAAATAACTCCAAGATGGCAGTATCCCATGAACAGGTTACCAGTTAATTACATATGGAGGGTCCTTGACACTAGGCCAACTCCCTCTGAGCCTTCAGTCGGAGTAAGCACAGTCTTCGACACTCCCGTGTATATCTATTAGCCAGGGCTCCCTGATTGGACCAAATTAAAATCAGAATCGAGGAACTCACATTCTACGAAGTCCACCTGGGTAAACTCGTTACAGTCACTAGAGCCACATCTCTATCTTCTCTTAACACCATCAGTATTCACTTTGTCCTTTGATCTGGGCACTTTCACCAACTGTTCCAGTCGGGCTTCCTTCCCTCTGTCAATGTCTTCTCCGGAAGAAGAAATATCTGGCACAAAACATTAACTCTGTTTCTCTCTGCACTTTTGCTGCAAGTAGTTGAATCATAATGATCACACCTTTTATTTCTGTGTGCTTATTAGAAAATTGAAGATCCATATTAGCTTTCCTAATTGTAATGAAAACATTTCTTCGCAAGCGATATACTTCCTCTAAAGCTTTTGTTTTTAAATCCGAGAAACATAGACTCATTTTGATTGTACTACAGTGCCATGATCTTCATCCAAAAGCACACCAATTCATATGCATTGGCTGACCAGAAAGCTCTATTTTGTTTCAGAGATAGTAGGAACTGCAGATGCTAGAGAATCTGAGATAACAAGG
>JAHRHZ010000224.1:248999-281103 GCA_024137785.1 Ginglymostoma cirratum
CGTGAAATGCATATTATAAATATATGACCTGTAATTAGAAGTATCCTGAGGCACCTCAGTGCCATGTACTGTAATTGATCGAAACTGAATTGTGTCTCACATTACATAATTTCAAATCATTTCTGATGAAGGGTCTAGGCCCGAAACGTCAAGCTTTCCTACTCCTATGATGCTGCTTGGCCTGCTGTGTTCCTCTACCATTAACCACATCTGTGTCTTTCATGATTTTGTAAAATTCTGCAAGATCAACTCTCAACCTCCTACAGTCCAGTGAAAAGAAGTCCCATCCCATTGAGCCTTTTTTTTTAATAATCTAAACCTTCCATACCTGGCTAAATTTCTTCTGAAACCTCATGCCATTAATAATATCATTCCGGTAACTGGGTGACCAGACTGTGGACAGTACTCCAGAAGAGAGCTTAACAATGTTCTTTTCGACCTCAACAAGACTTCCTAATTCCGATACTCAAAGGGTAGAGTCATATATCATAGAACACTGAACATACAGCAGCACAGCTTAGTACAGGCCCTTTGGCCCACGATGTTGTGCTGAACTTTTACCCTAAACCTAAGGTCTATCTAACCTACACTCCTACCTTGTACTATCATCCATATACAAAACTAATAGCCGTTTAAATACCCCCAAGGCCGACTCCACTACCCTCTCTAAAATTGCTTTCCATGTCCCTGTCACTCTCTGATTAAAGAGCCTACCTCTGATGTCTCCCCTATATCTACCTTCACTCACTTTAAAACTATGCCCCCCCGTAATAACTACCTCCACGCTAGGAAAATGTCTCTGGCTGACCACTCTATCTATACCTCTGATCATTTTGTACACCTCTATCAAGTCACCTCTCATACTTCTTTGTTCTAAGGAGAAAAGCCCGAGGTCTCTCAACCATTCCTCGTAAGACCTTCCCTCCATTCCGGGCAACATCCTGTTAAATATCCTTTACACCTTTTCCAACGTTTCCATATCTTTCCTGTAATGAGGAAATCAGAACTGGACACAATACTCCAGGTGTGGCCGAACTAGGGTTTTGTATTCCTTTAGCATGACTTCACCGCTCTTGAACTCAATCCTTCTATTAATAAAAGTGAACACACCATACTGCTTCTTAACAACTTTATCTACCAGGATGGCAGTCGTGAAGACAAACTTCCTAAATGCCTTTTAAAGCAGTCTGTCTACAAATAACGCAATCTTTAAAGAATTTTCTATCTAAACGCCCAAGTCCTTCTGCCCTACATCACTATGCATGCTCTGCTATTAACAGTAAATGCCCTGTCTCTGTTTCTTGTACCAAAATGCGATTTGTGGCATTTATCCAGATTGAACTATATCTGCCTTTTTTTTATCCCTAGGAACTTTTTAACTGTCTCTTGCGCCACTAAATTTTGGCATCAAAAACGAAATTACTGACAATACCTTCTGTATTCTCATTCAAATCATTTATCTAAATGACAAATAAAAGAGGACCCAGAACTAATCCTTGTGGAACACGGCTGGTGACAGACATCTAGCCTTAAAAGAATTCGCCACAACCCCTCTCCATGTCCTGCCATTAAGCCAATTTTGCTTCCAAATGGCAACTCAACCTGAATCCTACCTGACCTAAACTACACATGAGCTTAACAGAAGGAAACTTTTCGAAGGCTTTATGAAAGTTTAAGAAAACAACGCCTTCTGCTCTGCTCTCAGCATATTTTTTTTTGCCCACCTCCAAAAATTTTAAACACGTTTGTGAGACACGATTTTCCTCAACCAAATGCATGCTTACTGTCCCTAATCAATCATTGCTTCTCTAAATATACATGAATCCGATTATTTAAAATCACCTTCAATAATTTATCTACTTCCGAATTCACACTCACTGTTCCACTGTTCTTCAGTTCCCTTTTGTTAAACAAATGTATAACATTAGGCGCACTACTGTCGTTCGGAACCTCACCTGTAGTTATAGAAAATGCAAATATTTCTTCAAGGTGTCTCAAAATTTCCTCCTTTACTTTCCACAATGTCCTGTAGTACATTATATCAGGTACTCTGAAATTTATCCAGATTTATATTCTTGAAGACTTGTAGAATTTCTTGTACTGTAATAACAGCATTTTGTAAAACATCAAAATATATTCTGTTTGTTGTCTAGAATCCACTTCTTGACCGCAACAAAAATTGGCACGAAATGTGCGTTTAATATGTCTCCTATCTCCTGGGTTACAACTCATTACAAAAATCAACCATATTGATCTTTATGAGGCGCTGCACTATCTCAGATTACCCTCTTACTTTTCATTTAATTGTTGAATCTATTTGGATTATCCTTAGCATTATCAGCGGATTTCATTCTTAAGAATGTCACGACATTCTGTATATTGATTAAGAGATTCAATTGTCTATATCTAAAAGAATTTTTTTTGTTTGGTCTTGAATATACCTTAATATCTTTTATTCATTCATTGTTCCTTAATCTTAGCAGATTTACCGTTCAATCTTACAGAAACATAATGCCTCCTAAATCTTGTAAAGACGCTTTTGAAAGCCTTCCACTTGGCAGACTTTCTTTTATCTGAGAAAAGTCTACTCCAATCAACATTTGAATGTTCTCGTTTCACACCACTAAAATTTTCTCTCCTTCTAATAATAGCTGTAATATTTATATTAAGCTTATCCTTTTCCATAGCTATTTTTAAACTAACAGATTTACAATCAGTAGAGGATATTCCCTTATATTTATTTTAAACACATGCCCAGACTTTTTGACCAAAAGAAATTCATGATGAAGGGTTTAGGCCCGAAACGTCAAGTTTTCCTGCTCCTATGATGCTGCTTGACCTGCTGTGTTCATCCAGCCCCATGCTTGTTATCTCAAGTTTTGGTGCTTCTCTAATAGCAGCTTTCACATGTTGAAAAAGAAAATTTTCTTAAACACATTTGACAAATTCTTCATCACCCAAACCTTAAACACTACAGTAGCACCAGCAAATGTTTTAAAAATTAAAACACTCATTATTACAACATCATTACGCTTACAAAATCTGAGATCTTCATACATGCTTGTTTCTCTAATTTCCCTCTGTCTATTGGAGGCCTGAATTAGAATCCCATTAACGTCATCTTTCCTTCTGTATGTTTTGGTGAATATGGCAAACTTTAAAATGACCTTTCTTGAAATCAGATAGATTACAACGATAACGTGGAAAAATGCCAGTTGATATGACTGAAACATATAGGATTCTTAAGAGGCTTGACAGGTTAAATGCTGAGATGTTTTTATCGTCATGCGTGAGTCTCGGAGCAGAAGGCATCGTCTCAGACTAAACGGTATCAATTTAACAATGATATGAGGATGAATTTCTTCTCTCAGAAGATTGTGCATCTTTGGAATTCCTTGCCTCAGATGGCAATTGGGGCAGAGCCACTGTGTATATTTAAGGGTGAAATGGCCAGATCTTGGCAGCAGGGAAGCAAGATTGTGGGAAAAGGGCAGACGTATGGACATAAGTTGATTTGATTTATTGAAGTCCAAAAATGAGAAGGTGCCATGCACGATTGTCTGGGCTGCGTTCACAAACTTCTCTAACCTCATGCGGTACTGGGCAGAGCCGTTGCCTTGTAAGTCATGATGCAGCCAGATCTAATTCTTTCTATGATGTATTTGTACAAGTTGTTGAGTGCCTTTCTGGACATGCCGAATTTCCTAAGCTGCCTGAGGAAAAGAGGTGTTGTTGTGCCTTCTTGAGCGTTGCATCTACGTGGGAGGACCAGGGCAGGTTGTTGATATCCGCCACTCCTCGGAATGCGAGGCTCTTGACCATGTCCAACTGAGATCTACTATGGAGATACAAATGTGTCCTCCTCGTTTCTTGATGATCAGTGAGGAATGTCAGATCATACATGACCCAACATAAGGGGGAGCAGATGAGATGTACTGAACAATCGAATCATGATGTAGAGCTGGATGAACCCAGCAAGCCAAGCAGCATCAGAAGAGCAGGAAGGCTGACGTTTTTCTGAATGATTTTCTGAAGAAGGGTCTAGGCCCGAAAAGTCAGCCTTCCTGCTCCTCTGATGCTGCTTGGCCTGCTGTGTTCATCCAGCTCTACATCTTGTATATCTCAGATTCTCCAGCATCTGCAGTTCCTACTATCTCTGAATCAAATCCTGATCCTATTTTTTCTGGTATTTTTGCCATACACACAATTTTCAATTAGCCCATGCATTACGTTTTGATTTGTGCGCTTTTTTTTTCGATTTTGGTCACATTATTTAATCTTTAGTAGCAGGACACAGCACACAGAAATACTGGCAAAGATTGATGATTCGTTGTGCTTGACAGCTGTGGGAGCAGTGATATTGTACACATTTAAGATGATAGATTCTTGATCAGGAGGGGAGTCAAATGTTATGCAGAAAGGGCAGGAAAGTTGATGCGAGCAACATCAGCAAATCTCGTCTTACTGAATATCAGGTCAGACTCGAGCAGCTAAAAAGAGTATTTCTGTCCTCATTACTTGTGTTCCTGAATTTCTACAGCAATGGAGTGCAAACGAAGAGTGTTCATTTGCCAATGCTCTTGACGTCGTTGAAAAAAATTGCTGAAAGGTCGAGTGATGCAGCGTTGCATGTTGCAATACCTAAATAGCACAAGGAAGTTACACCTTAGTTGTCACATAAAGAATATTGGAATGGACGTATTTTTAAACAATTCACAAAGCATCTGGATAGCTGGAGACCAGGATTGAACAAGGAGACTGGCCGAAGGCAATTGTTTCCTACCTCTATTTTTGCCTTCCTCCTTTTCTCTCTTAACAGGTATTTAGTCTTAACAAATATCTACGCAGGCAATATGCAGCCTCCCAATTGTATCCAAGGTCCACTTTCATTTTTTCAAGGCAAAATATCTCTGTTTTTTGTGGGGGTGATAACGACAAATTGGAAGTGTTTTGCTTCCACAAATAACAAAAAAATACCAAGAGATCTCTTGTTTTCATGGAACTTAAAGCAGCCAACTGAGCCATCCAACCCCACACGTGTGTTGGAAAGGGCATAGTTTTTTCCGTTGAAGTTTTGAAGTGTAATGGGAAGTTGTTATGGCGTTCATGAATAAGATCTTGAATGGCCTTGTAAAGATGGATCTAAAAGGACACTTATTGAAACATACACAGCTCCTCGTGACAAGCTAGATGTGGAAAAAATGCTGGAGTATCTCTGGAGAATGATCACTGGGCTTGAAATGCTTTCTCTGTTTTATCTCACTGATGCTGATGGACCTGCTGAGTTTCTGCAGCACATTTTGTTTTTAAATGTATCAAATCTCTACCATTCACATTTCCTTGTTTTATTTTTGATGTGGAAAGTTTGTTTTTCCGGAGGAAGTAACTTCATAATACAGTATCGACAGAAATGAGGAGTAATTTCTTCTCTCAGAGGGTAATGAATCTGTAGAATTATTCACTGCAGATTGCAGCCATTGTGGATTCCTTGAGCATTTTCAAGATTGAGGTAGACAGATTTTTAATCAGTAAAGGAATCAAGGGTGATATGGTAAAGGAAGTGTAGCAGAGTTCAGGAATAATGGTTCAACCATCATCATATTGCCTGACAGAGCAGACACGATGAGCTGAATAGCAATCATTTTCTCCAATGATTTTTGTTCTCATGGATAATATATCTTGTGGGTCAGTCTAGAACCATTGGACACTGTTTGCTTATTAAGGTAGATAAAAAGCTTCTGTTATATTTCTTTTCTCTCAGTGTATTGTTTGCCCTTGGAATTTTTTGTCTCTGAACATTGTGGATGACAGGTCATTAAATATTTAAAGGTACAGTAGATATATTTTTGTCAAGAAAACCAATCTCCTGTTATTTTGGAGGTGGGTTGGGACGTTGCAGGGAGAGCGGGGGTGTTGGGGGAGGAGATTTGAATGAGAAATTCTCAACATAAACAGGGCAGCAATGATCTATGTGAACAGCAGAGCAATCTCAAGGTGCTTAAAAGTCTGGTACTGCTCCTAGTTCCTACATCACTATATTCTAATGTACTCAAACTAAGCAGGACATTTTTTTTTTGCTGCTTAGATTGCAGGTATAGTGCTGCAAACATGTAAACCCATTTAGGAAATGTCGAATTTGATGACTGCTCTGGTCTGGTCTTTACCCAGATGTTGACTTATTATCGATAGAGTTGGCAAAGTTGGAATTTTATGTAAATTGGCTAGATGGTTAGTTCAGAATTCTGAGTAACGCTGAAAGGATAGGTTTAATTCGTGTGTGTGGAAGAGCTACGACGAAGATTCGATCTTCTACTTTATCTATGGTTGTAACTGTCAGACTAAAACACTACCAGTTTTTGCCCTCCAACGAAAGAGTGGGACTATGGGATCTCTTATCGACATAACTTCACAACTTATACCTTGTTCTGATGGTGTGTGCATTTTGCGTGGATGATTCCAGCATTGCAAACCAATACCATTAGTATATCTACAGTTAATAGGCACTTCCTTGAAGACATGAAGCAATACACAAAATCACTCTCCAAAAAGGTATCACAAGCGTTCCAATCGATTCAAAATTTGAAACAGCAAAGCAACTTGAAAGCGTTATGGAGGGAATGCAAGTTTCAAACTTACTCAGTATTGGCTGTTCGGAGTGCTCAGTTCTGAAGAAATATTAGTGGAGTTCAATCTTTAATTCTGATTTCTCTTGATAGATTCTGACAGACTTGTTGACTATCTCCGAACGTGTCTGCTTTGTGACATTAATTTCTGTGTTGAACTTGTAATGAAATGCCCTGATAGTAATAGTGAATTGAGGCATCTTCTCTCTTCACTGACGACCAGGAAAAGGGTCTAGGCCCGAAACATCAGCTTTCCTGCTCCTCTGATGCTGCTTGGCCTGCTGTGTTCATCCAGCTCTTGCCATGTCATACTATGCGCAACTGCTTGGTTAAGAAATGGTTAACTGCAGTCAAGCAATTAATAAATGCCAAAATCCAAGCGCACACATAAGTTTTGCAGTGACGTTCCTTGAGCAGTCAACAAAATAAAAGTTGATACCCAAGAATATTAACTCAGCTGGACAGGCGACTTCTCCAGGCTAGTGGGGTTATCTCCACTCTAACAAGAATGGGTCCACAACTTCACAAATGGCTGACTTCCTGAGTTTTCGCTGCTCGCATGCCAAATTCTTCATTTCCATTTTTTATCCTTTGTACCTACTTGAAGCTCCTTAGAGCGCGCGGGATGGCAGCGAGATCTAATAACGTGCTTTCATTTCTCCGCTGGCCATGGAACTTTGTTTATTGTGAGTAGAATCTTCCTCCGGCAGTTCTATGTTATTTTTATCGTGTTCAAACAAAGAAAAAAAGTTCTATCATTTTTGCTTCCGACAAAAATCATATAACATCATTCATAAAGAATAGTATATAATTAGAGAATCTTCATTACTGTTTATTGAAACGTTCTGATTTGAATTTAAGGAATTGAAATATAAGAGCGTTGCTTCTCAAAATGGGATCTTGCTGACACATGGGAACACCAGGAGACAGAGAATATGATAGTTTTCACTTTATCTTTCGATTCGCTCATATCAGAATACCTGACCAAGGGGATGTCAACACTTTCTTCAGCTCTTTCCGGAATTTACTTTGAACAGCTGCATAAATGGAAATATTTGTACAGGAATTGAAATACATGAGCACGTAGCCAGTTTCAGTGGCAATGTAGGCAGGAGCTGCATAATCACCTTGGTAATGTGCAGTGTTCATTATCCTTGTTGCTAAAAAGCTTACCGCTGCTGTCAGCCACAGAAGTATGAAATTGGCTGATATCGCAAAGAGGACGATAATGGATTTTCTTCGACTCTCCAACTCCGGGTCTCTTTGAGCCTCATGATTGTATCCCCGGATGGCCCTGCGAGCTCTATTAGCTACTACAATACGTCTGACTGTCAAGAAATTAAACACGAAAATCGAATAAAATGGAATACAAACTACTAAAACAATTTGTAGCAAAAAGAATGTGACACCTGCTAGAGAAATGAAGAAATTTACCTTGGTGCGACAACCCCACTGTAAATGATCAATTACTTTCCCAGGTTCATAAGCAAACCAATATTATCAAGGGAAACCACAGCAGTGCTGCTCATTCTCACTGCAACCGCTGTCCTCACTTCGCATTATTTTATTTTCAGTCTCCCACAACATATAGATGCATATCGATCAAGTGTGAACAAGACTGTGAACCATACTGCCAGGTACAGGCTGACTGAGCTCATGAAGATAATAAACTTACAAACTCCAGTGTAGGAGAAGAAGGAATGTATAAAGTGAAAACTGAAAATGTGATGCAAAGTTACATTGAAGAATATGATCAGAAAACCTGCTGCTGCCATTGGCTAGCATGTAGGCAGATGTACAATCAGAAAGATCGCTGTTTCCCTGGAGAGAATTATTATTGTTACCAGATTCGCTGTGAGGCAAGTGAGGAAAAATTACAAAACGGGATCATTGAGAAAATAAAGATCCAGAACTTTTTGTGACAATGTACACAATTGCATTATTGCCCTGCCTCCTGTTTAATGATATTCTCAATTAAATGTACACATGTTTTATAAATTTCATTGTGTGAAACACACAGATTACTCAGAATAGAGAGACTGCAATTTTGATTTGACTCCACTTTCCTCTAATTAAAGTTGTTTGAAATAATATATTGATCAAATTATACTCTAGTAGTTATTCTTAACATAGGCAACAGGTGATTGCTTGGAGGTGTTATTACTGGACTGTTAATTCTGTCATCCACGTAATTCCCTGGGAACCCAGGTTAAAATCCCACCACAGCAGATTGTTGAACATCAATTCAATAAAAATATGGACTTAGGAGTATTGATTGTTATATTGTTAATTGTTATAGAGAACCAATCCTGTTCACTGATGTCCTTCAGGATGGAAATTGCCATGCGTACCTGATCTGGCCTATACATGACTCCAGACCCACAGTGATGTGGTTTACTGTTAACTGCCTTGTGGACAATTACGTAATGGCAAGAAATTCTGGATAAAAAAGTACCAAGTGGAGACTGACAGGCAAATTAGCTTCAATATTTTTTATTGTCAACACACTGTCAAATGACTGATTCAATGATGAAAAATTTGACCAGAATGGATCCAAGCTAGACTTTTAGCTTTTGAATAACAATACCAGAATTTTGCAGACACTGATAGAAAACAGGTGCAGGAGTAGGGCATTCAGAATTCAAGCCTGCAGCACCTTGCATCCCAATCATGGCTTATCATGCAATTCCATTCCTCCCCCCACCCCCATGCCCTGATCCCTTTCGCCCCAAGGCAACATTTTAATCCCTCTTGAATACATCTAATGAATTGGTCGCAACAGCTTCCTTTGGATAGAATTCCGCAGAGTTATGACTCTCCTAGTGAGGATACCCTTCCTCATCTCTGTCCTGAGTGGCTTACCGCTTATATCTATACTGTGACCCAAATTCTCCACTTACCCAACATCAGGAACATTCTTCCTGCATGTATCGTTTCCAGTTCAATCAGGATTCTATCTGTTTCTGTGAGATTGGTCCTCATTCTCTGAAATTCGAGTGAGTACAAGCCCAGTCGACCCAATTTTTCTAATGTCAGCCCAGACATCCCGGCATCAGTCTGGTGAACCTTCACTGGACTCATTCAATAACACGACTGTCCTTTCTCAAACTAGCAGACCAAAACTGTGCACAGTACTAAGGTGCGACCATAAGAAAGCCCTGTAGACATGCAGCAGGACATTTTCACTCCAATACTCAAATCCTCTCACGAGGAAGGAGAGCAAGCCATTAGCTTTCTTCAATGGCTGCTGCACCCACATGCCAATTTTTAACAATATTTCCACTATGAACTAAATCTTGTTGCACCTCACCTTTTCCTAAACTGATATTATTTTGATAACAATCTACCCTCCTATTTTGTGACCAAAATGGATAACATCTCATTTATTCTCATTATGTTGTATTTACTTGGTATTTTCCTACTCAGCCAGTTTATCCAAGCCACCTTTCAGCTTGTCAGCATTCTCCCCCACCGCACACGCTGCCACCCACCTTAGTTTCATCACTCCAATTAGGAAAAAGAAAATAGCTTTCAAATCGTTTGATCAAATCATTTGTGCATATTGTGAGCAGCTCAGGTCCGAATACTGAAACCTGTGACAACCCACTCTTCACTGCCTGAACTTTCAAAAGGACTCGTTTATTGCAACTCTGTTTTCTGTCCGCCAACCAGTTCTCTGTCCATGTGAGTTCATTGCCCACCATACCATGAGCTTTCATTTTCCTGACTAATCTCTTGTGTGGAACCTTATCAAAATACTTTTGAAAATCCAAATACACAACATCTGATGATCCACCATTTTTTAAGCTGCTGGTAACATTATCAAAAAACAAAATCAGAATATTTATCAAGCTTGCATTCCCTTAAGTCAACCCATGGTGACGAGATCCTATTGACGGCCTTCTAAAAGCTCAGTCATTACATCCTCAATTATGGACTCCAACATTTTCCCTAATACTGATGTCAGACTAACGGCTTATAATTCGCCATCATCAGATATATCGGATTATCAGATTTTTTTCACTCAGAAGACACACTTAAAAAAGCCTGACTATTACCTTAGCAGAGCAAAATTAATAAAAATAAAGACAATGTAATTTAAATATTGTGTGCAGACAGCTTCGTTTAGGATCTAATGTAGGTTAATTTAATTCAGATAACTGAGATTCTATTTTTCTGAACGAATATGCAGAATAGCCTCCTCCTGGTCCTAAATTCTATGTTCCTATGGGGTGTATACATGTTCACTGAACACAATGTCAGAAGCTACCACAGAAGCTGTCAAAAGGTGTCAGGCATCCACTGTGGCGTCCTGCTCTGTGACAATTCATTGATTACAGCCATAGAGTCATCACGCAATCCAGCACAGAAATGCAATTGTGAACGGTGGCTCAGTGGTTAGAACTGCTGCTTTACAACGCCAGGGAGTGGGATTTAATTCCACTCTCGACCGACTGTCTTTGGGGAGTTTGCACATTCTTCTCGTGTCTGTGTGGGTTTCCTCCTGGTGCTCTGATTTCCTCCCACAGTCCAAAGCTATATAAATTAGGTGTATCAGTGTTACAACATCACCTGCAGCCTTCCGGGTTGTGTAGGTTATTTGCGTTAGCCAAGGAGAATGCAGATTTACAGGAGTAGGACAGTGGGATGTTCTTCAGAAAGTCGGTATGCACTCGATTTGCTGAATGGACTTTCAACACTGCAGGGATTCTGAGTTTTCATCGGAGCTGACAAGTTAACCCAAAGGTAACTAATCACATTTGATGGTTTTTGGTCACTATCTCTCTACATTTGCCCTGTTAATATACTTGTCCAAGTGTTTTTTTATTAAATGATATAATTGTACTCGTCTCCACAACTTCCTCTTGTCGCTCATTCCATGCATGCGCTACTCTCTGTGTGTAAAAGTTGCCCCTCAGGAACCTTTAATCCTTTTCCCGCTCAACTTAAACCTATGAACTCTAATGTGGGAAGTTCCCACTCTTTAAAAAAAATCAACTGATATTTACAGTGTCGATGCCCTTAAATTTTGCATAAAGCTCTGTAAGGTCAGCACTCAGCCTTCTATGCTCCAGGGAAAGAAATGTCCGAGAGTATCCATCCTCTCCATACAACTCATGCTCGAGAGTCCCAGCAAAATTGTCCTTTTTATATGCATAGTTCCCGATTTAACAGACTCCGTCCTGTAGCAGAGCGAACAGAATTGTGCGCCGCATTTCACATGTGGCTTTACCAATGCCTTTTACAGGTGAAGCATGATATCACAAGATCTATACTTGATGCTCTGACCATCGAAGACAAATGTAACAAATCTCTTCTTCACACCTTACATGGACACAAAGCTGTTTTGAATGAACTGTGTTCCTGCACCCCAAGTTAACCCTGTTCAACAACACTCCCCCAGCACTACCTATGGATGTCCTGCCTTGGTTTGCCTGACAAGAATGCAGCATCTCCATTTATCCTTATAAAACTTCCTTTCCAAATTTTCATCCCTCTAGTCAATTCGATCGAGATGCCTTTGGACTTTGAGAAAACGTTCTTCACTCCCCACTGTAACACGAATTTTGGTATCATCCATCAACTTACTAACGATCTCTCATATGTTCTCAAATCGTTAAAATAAATGACACTCAACAGTGGACGCAGAAAAAGAACTTTGTGGCATATTTCTACTCTGAGGCCTCCAGCTGAAAGAACAACGTTCTTCAACGCTTCCAAATTACTGACTTACCAGGAATGCCAAAGCCTGCGAGAAACGGATAGTAAACTATTTTCATTTGTACAATTATTGGCTGCGCTATTCCTCGAAGACTGTCTGAAGTATATACAGATTGATGGCTTCACATGCAATGCATCAGAGGGCAATGAATATCCTTTACTTGTAAAGCAATCTTTTTCTGGTTGAGGACAAAATAAACATGTTACAAAATTTTTGGCATTACTTTCGATGAATAAACTTTTGCGCTCCATTTCACCCACCTTGTCCATTAGGAGATGGCACATCTGAGTAACAGATACACCTCTGAGTAATATAGACAAACGGAATGACATTGCAGAACGAAGATGATTGGCACATGCACAGAGGAACAGGAATATGTCATTGTTCTCAGTTACTGTGTTGGCTTTCATTCCGTTCTGATGAAAATGGAAAATCTTAAATCATATTTTAAGAAATAAATGCCTTTATTTCGCAATCGCACAAGAAGACAGTAGATTTAAAGGTGATCTCATTGAGACGTATTTATTTCTTAAGGAGCTTGGCAGAGTACATTCTGACCGGATGTCTTCCTTCATTGCATAGTTTCAGTTCAGTAGGGTAGTCTCAGAATAAACTGAAACAAATTTAAGAATGAGGTGAGGCGGAAACTCTTCACGCAGGTGATTTCAAGTCTTTAGAAATTGTCAGGGAGATCTGTGGAGATAAATTCGTTGTGCATAAGTCAAGCTAAGTTGGTAGAATTCTTGGTGTGTATGAAAATCAAGAACAACGTGTATGAACATGAACGTGGACATAAGCAATGTTAAATCAGACTAATTTGAATGAACTGTGGTGCAAGCTCAATGGCCTGAATATTATGCTACATGTTCCTACTTCCAATGTTCTTATACACAGTTATCAATTGGCCCGTGCTTATCCCAGATAGGTTTGTTTTATTATTGATATTAGCAGTACTTCTTGACATTAGTGGTGCAGTGCATGTCATAGAATTAATGATATAGATATAGCTAATGATATCAAAACATTGCCACAGAGAGCAATGAAACATTTGAATTTGAGATAGATAGATTTTTGTTCGGGAAGTGAATCAAAGGTTAAAATGAAATTATGGTGAAGTGGACGTAAGGCATATTGGATCTGCCATAACGCTACTGAATAGTGGAGCAGACCTGACATGTCGAATGGCCAATTCGTGTCCCCATTTCAAAGAACAAAGAACATTACAGCACAACAACGGTGCCTTCAGACCTCCAGGCATGCGCTAATACATTTTCCTTCAGTAATAAAACTATTTTCACTTACAAGATTCATATTACTCTTTCCTTCCCATTCATTTATTAGTCCAGGTGGTTCTTGAAAGCTGCTCTTGTGTCTTCCACTGACTCCTCGAGCAGCACGTTTAATGCACTCACCACCCTTTATGTGAAAAAAGTGGCTTACACATCTCTCTTAAACTTCCCACCCCACTGAGCATCCTGAACCTGTCTGCCCTAGGAATTGCCCCCTCCATCCTTGGGAAATAACCTCAGACTTTCAACTCGATCTGTGTCATTCACTATCTTGTATAATTCTATCAGATCGCCCCTCAACCTCCTGTATTCCAATGAAAACAGATCCAAATCTATCAAAACTGTCTTCAGAGCTAAAACCACCCTTACCAGGCAACATCTTAGTAAACCTTTTATGTACCTTCTCCCTGGCATCACATCCTTCTGGTTGTGAGGTGAACATAAATAAGCACAGTATTTCAAGTGTTCCCATCTAAATTTCCATAAAGCTACAGCATCCTTATACTGCATGCTCCTTTTAATGAAGGGAAGCATGCCACTTGCCGTTTTCTTTTTTTACTGCTTCATCAATCTGCACTACCACCTTTAGTGATCTGTGTACCTGAACCCTCAGACTCCTCTGCATCAATACATCTAATGGTTCTAACTTTCACTGTGTTATTTCAATACGTATTTGATCTTCCAAAATGCATCACCTTATATTTGTACCGATTAAAATCCATCTGCCATTTCTCTGCCTATGCCTCCAACCAATCTATGTCCTGGCGTATCTTCTCTTTCCAGAGATCATCCTATACCATTTTCTTCTCTTTGATTAATACAGACACCAAGTTTTCGTTTCAGACCTCACTTGCCTCTAAGGTTCCACGCATGGGTTCCATTCGTTTTCCTTGTGTGGGTCAACCCTTTCCAATGTCACAATCTTGCTTTTTGTATTTGTATAAAAAGCCTGGGGAAGTTCCTTAATCCTGTTTGTGAATGACTTTTCATCACCCATGTAAGCCTTTCAATTTCTTGTTTAAATCCTTTCCTATCTTCCTTTGATACGTCAAGGGCTTCATCAATTCCCATTCTCCTAGACGTTATGCATGCTGAAGTTTTCTTTTTGACCAGTGTCATGACATGCCGGTGATCGAAAGCTCATGTAACTTGCCATAGCTATCCTACATTCTTACAGGAACGTGCCGCTCCTGAACTCTTACCAACTGCCTTTTGAAATACTCGCACATATCCAATGTCGATTTACCCTCAAACAACCGCTTCCAATCGAAATCCTCCAGTTCCTGCATAATATTGTTGTAGTTCATCTTCACCCATTATAACACCTTCACCCAAGCACTGCTGTTCTCGCTATCTATGAGTATCTTGAACCTTTTGGTTGCCTGGTCACTACTCCCGAAATAGTCCCCCACTAAAGCTTTACTTACCTGGGCAGGCTCATTTACCAAATCCAAGTTCAGTATAACGTCTTCCCTGTTTCGGCTGTTTATACACTGCATCAAGAAACCCCGCTGAAAGGCCCTTATAAATTCTACCCTATCCAAGCATCCAGCACGCAGTGAGTCCCAGTCAGTACAGGGGAAGTGAGAATCACCCACAACAAAAACAATGCATTTTTGCATCTTTCCAAAATTTGTGCACATGAAGACTTGGTGGCTCAGTGCCCCACTCCTGCCCCACAGCACCAGCAAGCTGGGTTTGATTCCACCCTCGGGTCACTATCTGTATGGAGTTTGTACATTCTTCCCGTCTCTGCATGTGTTTCCTCCAGGTGCTCCGGTTACATCCTACAGTCCAAAGATGTGCATGCTAGGTGGATTGGCCACACTAAGTTGTCCAACGTGTTCAGAGATGTGTAGATTAGGTGGGTTATGGCGGGTTTGTCCTGGGGGGGGATGTCTGAGGGTCGGTGTGGACTTGTTGGGCCGAAGGGCCTGTTTCCACACTGTAGTGATTCTATGAGCTATGATGGTTGTCTCCTTTATCTCCCGCTGCCTGCTGGGAGGATGTAGAAGTGTGATTTCACCTTACCTATTCTTGAGTTCTACCCATATTGCATCGCTGCATAAGTCCTCTGATGTATCCTCCCTCATTGCAGTTGTTAAATACTCCTTCACCAGTAATGCATCTCCCCTACACATTTTTCATCTTCGATCGCATCTGAATCATTTAATTCCTGTGAGATTCAGCCAAGTCTCCTTAACCACAGTTTTGTCATAGTTCCAAGTATTAACCAAAGCTCTAATTTTGTTTTCCTTGAATTTTACGTATCTTACATGTCATGGTGGGCTTGGCCAGTATCTCTGTTTTACGTAATTTTGTATTTTCGAACTTATAATTTCATGTGCTAACCTCAGTAACTTTTTATGCTACCTGTTTGGTAGCAAAACTGATGAATATGTGTCAACTATGCTTAAGCAGGACTGCGAGGACATCTCCCATTTCCAATGGACCCTGATTGTTTAATGGAACATCACTACAGAATTTTGTCATGCACAGCTTCAGTTTCGGCTGATTGTCATCTTACATTCAACTCTTGATCTGCTTATTGAGGCTCAATTAAACAAAATACCATCTACACTTCTTTTGAAATACCTGCACCTTTAAAGATATTGTCGGTTTGCCGAATATTAGCGAGTGACATTATTTTCTTTGCCAGTGATGGATGTTCCTTATGCATTGACGTGGACACCACACACAAAATAAAAATGCTTGGAATCATTTGTGATAGTATTTCGCTCTCTTTAACCTCACTTGAACTTGTTGCGATTAGAGGCAAAGCAAAAAACTTCACTCCTACCTAATCATTAGCTGCAAGTTGGTGAACACCCCTCACAGACAATATTTAAATCTCTCCTACTGAAGAACTTATTTATTTCAAAACATCATGAATCTGTGGCAATGGTTGCCAGGCCTTTGAATAAATTTAGGGAGAAGATTGGCAGCTTTTTATTTAATAACACATTGAAAAGTTATAGAAAGTGGGCAGAAAAGTGAAGTGGAGGCCGAGATGAAATTAGTCATGATCACATTGAAAAATTGAATCAGCTGTCTGGTTGAGTAATCTCTTTCTGCTTCTAGTTCTTGGTTAGTCACTGTTGCAGACGTTATGTCACATTCTCTGTGCAACCTTTGCAGAAGAACAGACTTATATGGCACACTAATTGATTGCCTTGTTAAAACACAGAGACTGAAAGCAAAACCTAGTCTGCCTTCCTTTCCCTGTGTTTGCATTCTCGTAAAATTAAAGCATTCAATGAACATCAATTTTGTCCCAATGGTACTATGCTATGTTTTCTTTTAAATATTCGATACCATACAATAGGTTTACTGTTGAAAAAAAAATGTGTGAAAAAAGCAATGTTAATGCCAAAGGTTTTAAAGCTCAGATTTAAGCAATTTTGTTGGTAATCATTTTAATATCTATTATTAAAACTCAATATTCTTTAATTCTAGCCACAGTCATACATAGACAGATAAACATATTTCGTGAGTAATCTGAAAATAAAAATACAGAAAAAAAAGGTTCCTGTGATAACCAAGTAAGGCCGGGCTTATGGTGGTCTACTGGACAGACTGGAAACACTGTTACTTTATATTCAGCATGGAAAGTGCCAGTTTATGACTTGGTGTAAACGTTTGGTAGCTGTTTACTCGTGTGCTCCAATTGGCTGGGATTGAGCGTTGTGACCGCTTTCAGGGAAAACCCAACTGTTTCAGTATCGTTATTTTGGGAAGGAGACGGCTGCTCTTATTGGGTGTGGTCTCCACATGAGACCACAACATCTACAACGTGGTTGACAATAATCTGTCCTCCAAGCACTTAGGGACAGACAAATAATGTTGGCCTGGCTAGTGATGCCCACTTCTTGTGATTGATGCTTTTCAAAACGAAAGAACACCAGTAATTTCACCATAGGCCTGCACAGACAGATGGCTTGAGTTTTGAAATCTTTTGACTGTGTACCCCAAGTACTGTACTAAGCAAGAAAAATACTCTTTTACTATGCTATGATCTGTCAATGATATATCTCAAAGTGCTGCATTAATCCTACTGTTTCACGAGAGCACTGTTCAATTTTCCTTCAGCCGTTTCAATTATTTTGCTGCTTTATCAAATTAAATTAAAGAAGGCGCCTGTATTCTTTTCTGCAATCTTGGTAGAGATTGTACATGTTAGATATTTCCTTATTGGAACTTAGACTGTGAATAGCTTTTTCTTCATCTGTTTCGGAGACTGTTTTTTCCAGATTCAGCCGAATCAGCCATTATCCTCCGTTCTGCCACTTGTATTTTCGGTTTCTTAAATCTTCCTGATTTTCCTTGAAAAGAGTAACACGTTTGTTTACTCATGAGAGATAGTAGGAACTGCAGATGCTGGAGAATCTGAGATAACGAGGTGCAGAGCTGGATGAACACAGCAGGCCAAGCAGCATCATAGGAGCAGGAAAGCTTGATGTTTTGGGCCTAGACCCTTCTTCAGAAAGAGTTTAGGCCCGAAACGTCAAGCTTTCCTGCTGCTCCTATGATGCTGCTTGGCCTGCTGTGTTCATTCAGCTCTACACCTTATTATCTTTGTTTACTCATGCATGGTTTTCCATTATGAGCATCTTCACTCCTTTCACAAGCTGTATCTGTCTTAACTGCAACTCAATGTTGACTCATGCCCTTTTTGGAAGGAGCCTGCTGTCCTAACCTGGTGCGATTTCCACATGACTCCAAACCATCGGCAATGTGTTTTTTTATATCTGCCCAAAGTGGGTCTGTGGTTTGTTCAAATGTCCCAGGACTCGGGCGGCTGTCGGTGTGGAGTTTGCACGTTCACCCCAAATCTGCATCAGTTTGCTCCAGTTTCCTTGCAGTTTCCAAACATTTTCAGTTTGGGTGGATTGGCCAAGCGACATTACCCTTTGGCTAAGTTCATTCATGCCAAACAGATTTCCCAAACTGAACTCATCCCATTCCCCGATATTTGATGGATCTCCCTGTAAACATTTCCTATCCAGGTACCTGTACATCTCTGTCAAATTTTGTAATTGTAGCCACCTCTCCCACTTCATATGTCTAGGCCCGAAACGTCAAGTTTTCCTGCTCCTATGATGCTGCTTGGCCTGCTGTGTTCATCCAGCCCCACGCCTTGTTATCTCATATGGTAGCTTGTTCATTTATGCTCTATTCTTAGTGTGAAAACGTCTACTCGTGTCGCTCTTAAATCGTTCACCTCTCAACTTTCAACTTTTGCCATCTAGATTTGGAGAGAAGACCTGTGGTGTTCACGTTATCTATGCCCCTCGTGATTAAACAAAAACCCAAATATGGTCACAACTCAGCCAAGGAATCCCACGCTATTCCACCTCTCAGTAGCATTAAATCACACAGGAGTTGTCCATATGTATAGTAATGTCAGCTTTTGCATCTGGTATGGATAATTGGCTCTTCATTCGTAAATGCATTCCAGTGTAGATGAGTGTGAGCTTGTTTACGAAGTATACAATATCCACATAAGCTTGTTGCTAATTGGAGGTGCAGAAAATTATTTCTTCTTAGACTTTCCTCCAAGCTGCAGAAACATCTCATCATATGCTGTGTCATTTTGCAGATTTTACGACTCAACATCCTGTTCAGCAGCTTCATAGCCTGACCTCCGCCCTTTATTTTTAGCAGGCATGCAATGAGAGAGTCCCACAGCACAGAAACAGACGCTGGAATCAAAATCGCCCTGGCCAAAAAGAGATTCTCATCTGACCTATCCCCATTTTGCAGAATTTGTGGCTATCTGGTGCAGTCCTTCACTTTCATGTACCCATTCAATTGCCATTTAAATGTTGTAATTGCAGTGATTTGTCCTAGCTACTGGCAGCTTTGGGCCAACAAAATATTGACTCTTCTTTTGTAAAATCATTACAGCTGTGCAAATAGTCCCATATTGACATTTTTTTATTTTTTCATGGGATGAGGGCGTCGCTGGCTAGGCAGCAATTATTGCCCATCCCGAATTGCACAGAGTGCAGTTAAAAGACAACCACATTGCTGTGGGTCTGCGTTCACATGTAGGCCAGACCAGGAAAGGATGGCAATTTCCTTCCCTAAAGGATATTAGTGAATGGGAATGTTGCCTATTATTGACTTAAGGACTGCATTTTACGATGGATTCTGTAATTGAAGCTATGTGGTGTAAAATTGACAAAAGTTACTGGAAGAAGATAATGTAATTCTCGGTCCATCACGCCAAGTGAAAAATGACTGAATAAGTCAACGTTTAAGGAATGCTGAGAGAGTACAATGTTGTAAAGAATGAGGCAAGGTTGTAGATGTTTAATGGATAAGTAGCTGATTGAGTTATTGATATGAGTGGCTGATATGTAAAATTGCAGAACAGTTCATGTAGCAGTCAGTTCATGAAAGAGCATGGTTTAGTGTTTATTCTCGACCTTTTGGTGAGGAAAACAAAGGAATGTGGTTGCATTCCATGTGGGTTGAATTCATGTGGTTGTGTGGAAATGGGGCAGAGGTTTTTATTGTGTTATCGATCAACTAAGTAAAAGATGAGCAACATGTTGTGTGTTCTGCATTCATCATGAACGAACATGGGCAAATCATATGCTATATTTGTAGCACTGGAAAATTGTGGGGATTAAATGTTCACTCAGAAAATAATATTTCTCTGTGGAAGACATAAATAAATGAAGTGGAAAATACAGCGTCAGTGTTCAGGAGATTTTTCTGCCTTTTCTGCTGACCTAATGAATGGGGAGTGACCATGAAGCCAAAAATGAGGAGATTGTTGCTGACTGGACCTGTCCGAAGGGCCAAACTATTTAGACCCATTCATCACTTTCATAGAGTAAGACATGCATATTTCTCTGAAAATGTCATTACCTTTTCAGTTAACGTTGGAAACTTCTGACTGAACTCATTTCCATTTCAGTTTCAGGCTTCATTATTGTCTAATATCAACAAATAGAAAAAAAACAACTTATTTCCCTTTATTTCTGCTGGTTCTTTGTTTTCTGAATTCCATTTTGTAACTAACTTGCATGAATAACATTGACTTTTTGTTACTCGTCCAATACATTTACGAATCTTTTTCACTTTTACGAATCTCAGGCAGTGTCATCAGACTAAAGGAAAAAAAAGAATCATCTTCTCCAGTTAGTCAACGCAGTTAAAGACAGACATATCTGATATTATATTGCCCAAACCGAATCTTTGCAAAACTGGAATAAAGTGTGTTATAAAGCGGATGTTGACCTCATCTGATACCTAATGCTGAAACACTCAGAGAGGAGCACCTTTCCCTGTAACCTGTTATATTGTGCCTTCTCAGCAACTTATAGTGGTTAAGTAAATTAAACCCCGACACTCACCTCACAATCTACAACTAACAATCTGTTTATCTATCTCTAACAGTGAACAAACAAACTAAATTTTTAACCAACCAAACACACCACTTCCCTCCCCAGCAAGTCTTGGATGATCATATTCAATTTAGTGCACAGTCTTCTCCCAAGCAGCAACTCTGCTGGAGATATAATGTATCTGCAGCAAGTATTGTCCTTTGATCAAATAGGAGATTTGTTAGTTTGTTGTCCAGTGAAGCTTTAGGCTGTTTCGTTAAGCCTGTGTTCAAAGTTTGGTCTTCTCTTTCTGCCAGACCATTGGATGATTTATAGTATCGTAAGTTGATAGAAGTATTGGTGAAACAAATCCTGGCTCCAAATACGACCACCAAAGCATCCTTTTTCCATTTGCTCAAGTACTGGATGCATACGCTATTGGGCATTCCTCTCTATTGACCCACTTATTACCTAAAACTACACCTATTCCATACAGGGAGGCATTGTATTTTCATAACACGTCTCGCTTATGATTATAGTGTGCCAACACTTTTGAGGCTTATAGCTGTTTCTTCACTTTCCTGAAAGTTATAGCTTCGTCCACGTACAGATCCCAAAATCGACACCTTTTAAAGAGTTGCAAAGGTACCAGGATAGAGGTCAGATTATGTACGAAATTTCCATTTTAATGCACCAACCCAAGCAAACACCTAAGCCCCAGCACATTCATGCGAGACGGGGAACATTTGATCGCCTTCAGTTTGTCTTCAAACAGTTGCAATCCGGTCTGGCAGTCTCTGTAGCTCACTTTGTTCACTTGGGGCGTATGAAACAGAAAATGCGCATTTCTAAGGCGTACACCTACATGGGAGACACTTCCAAGGACTATAAGGGTCTCCTATTTGATCTTCCCTGTTATTAGCATGTCTTCTAGATAAGTGGCGACATGAGATAGACCTTATATCATGTTCCCATCATGCAGTGAAACATTGCACAGACTGATGATGCGTCAAATAGCAGTCTTGTATACTTTGAGCAACCATTTTGAGCAATCGTTGTTGCATATTTTTGGGATTCATCATGCAATTACAACTGCATACACACATGACTCATGCCCAGCTTCGTGGAGCTCATCACTCCCTGCCACCTTTAAATTTGCATCCTCTATGCGAGGGATTGAAATTTTATCCAACTGTGAGAAGTGTTTTACCATATGTTTAAAATCCTCTCAAAGTTGAAACGACTGGTAGGGGTTCACAATCGGTATGACTGGTGCTGTCATTCTGCAAACACCGGACTGTTTTGATGGTTTCTTTGCTTTCCAAACTTCTGCACTATCTCTCTACTTTTGCTTCCTATTCAACTTTCAGGAAAGCCTCGGCTCCTTTTAGTTTCTAGACCTCCTTGAAATACTTAACGGGTATTTAAATGGAAGATTCTCAGGCAAGCAATTTCTACTTTGAACAATCTTCAGCCAGCTAGTTGAATGCTTCTGAACCAATTTCTCCTCATTAAACTTGGGCCCAAGCCGTTTTACTACAATCACTGGTAAACGAAATCAGTTGCTTCTCACAAGAGACGGGAACCAAAAGTTTTATCCTTAATCTGTAAACGGTTCCTGGCATAGGTTCTGTGTCTACCCGAGGCATTGAAATCGTAGTCTTTGTAGTCCAGAGTAATTTTTGTTAAGGGCTGGTTCTGAAATCACTGAAACTGCCATGCCAGTGTCGAAATCCCTTTTAAGCGGTTTAACATTTAACTGGGCGTTTATTTTGAATTGTTCTGCTTTGAACTTTGCAAAGCAAATAAACTATTCCAAACCAGATACAGGTGCACTTCCATGCTCTGCGCTCTCCTGGATACAATGGCTTTTGGCATGGATTTTGAAGGAAAAAAAATGGATGATTGGCTTTCTTCTGGTGTTTTGCTGCAGGCGCTCCGAGTGTCCCTCTGTTCCAGATATGTCCTGAGTAAGTCTGAGCAATTTTCAAGTGTTGTTCCACAAGCTCACTTGGAGTTGCAAGCATATCCATTTCCATCGGAATACCATGCAATTTGTATTCTTCACTTGCCACATTTTGAAATGGGAAAGCCAGTTCTAGATCCTGTTGAAGTCCAGTTGGGCTTCAGATACTGGGCAAGTTTGTATCTTCACATCATTAACCCCATACACCAAACCCCTATTCAACATCTCACTTGGGATTAAACCAAAGTCACATGCCTCTTCCTTTAGCATGAACGTAATCAAACGTTATGATATAGCTTCTGCTGATTTTCAAATTGCCGATTTATCTGATAGTATTTTAGAATTATTCGAGGCTTGGTGTCGAAATATTACTTAACTTAATCGATCAAATTTTGGAAGAATTTAGTCTCAGGTGCATCTGGTGATGTAAAGCTGTTAAAAACAGACAAAGTTACAGATAGACAAGTTGTCATGAGATTTATTCGATGTTACTCATCTGCTTACCCCCCTCCCCCAATGTCATTTGCCTGGAAAAGACTGGCATGTTCTTTTCATGTAGTTGAAACTGTCATCGAAACAATCAAGCTTCCCAAATGACAGCATGACGCCAGAATGCTGACCCCAACTCAAAGACGAGTATTGCGATCGAAATTCTTCAAACCATTTGTTTTGTATCAATTCCACTGAAATAACTCCAAGAGGCCAGTATCCTGTATACAAGTCATCCATGTGAAGTCTTCTTTACACAGAACCAGCTGGCATTCGGAGTGAACAGAGCCTTTGACACTCCTGCATATATCTGTTAACCAGGGCTCCCTGATTGGACCACATTAAAATCGTCAACGATGAACTCACATTCCATAAAGTCCACCTGAGTGAGCTCGTTACAAACACTGCAGTCAAGTCTCCGTTCGGTTTTAGCAAAATCAGCACTATCTTAGCACTTTGATCTGGGCATTCACCAACTGTTCCAGTCGAGCTTCCTTGCCTCTGTCGATGCCTTCTTCTTCTGAAGAATGTCTGACACTGTACGTTAACTCTGCTTGTTTCTGCATGTTTGCCACAAGTGGGTGATGCATTTCACTGAAACCTTTTCTTTCTGCGTACTTTTTAGAAAATTCAAGATTCATATTAGCTTTCCTAATCGTAATGTAAACCTTTCTTAGCAACGGACACATCTCCACAAAATTCTTTCATTTTAAATCCGAGAAACAGTCATATTTGACCATACTACAGTTCCATGATCTTCATCCCAAAGCATATCTAATTACATGCACTGGATGAAAAGAAAGATCTATTTTGTGCTCCTGGCTTTATCATTGTCCATAACATCGTGTTGCTGGCTGCCATCCTCCTTGCAGTTGATTATCATGTGGAATTCTCAAATTTAAACAAGCAAAGAAGCAAGTTGTCAGTCTGACTGATTAAGTTAACACACTGGACAATATCACACTAAAAAAATCCTTCCTATTAAAGTACCTACCCAAATGTCCTGCAAAGGCTGCAATTGTCCCACCATCTACCACTCCATCAGGAAGTTCAATTCAGATGTGAACCACCCTCTGTCTAAAAGAAATCTGCTACTCATGTCTTATAAAAGCTATCTCCTCTCAACTAATAAGTGTAACCACTGGTCTTGAAATCTGTCATGCAAGAGAAACGAAATCCACTATTAAACCCATATGTACCCCTCATGTTATCATAAACTTGTATGCGGTCACCGCCCAGCCTCGTGCACTCCAGTGAAAAAAAGTTCCAGCCTATCCAGTATTTATTTAGAATCAAACATTCCATACTCACATACGTCACATTATATTCCTTTTGAAACCTCATGACGTGAATAATATCCTTCCTCTACTTGGGCGACCATTACTGTGCACAGTACTTCAGAAGAGGTCTTACAAAATATCCTTCTCAATCAGAATATGAGATCATAATTCCTATACTCAAAGGACTGGTTAATGAAGGGAAGCTTCCCAAACACCTTTTCTAAGCAGGCTGTCTACATACGACATAAACATTAAAGAATCATGTACCTAAACACCTATGTCCCTCTGCGCTACAAGACTACCCATGCCCTGCCATTAATTGTATAAGTACAGAACCTTTTTCTTGCACCAAAATGCAATAGTTCGCATTTATCAAGTTTGAACTCCATCTCCCTTTTTTTTTCAGTCGATGGAACGATAACGCCACGAAATTTGATGTCAATACTAAACATGCCTTCTGTATTCTCATTCAAAATATTTTTTGCTTTAGTCATTCATGGAATGAGGGCATCGCTGACGAGGTAGTATTTCTTGTCCACATGGTAGTTAAGATCGAACCACATTGTTGTGGGTCTGGAGTCACATGTAGGCCAGACCAGGTAAGGATGCAAGTTTCCTTCCCTAAAGGACATTTGTGAACCAGAAGGAGTTTTCCGACAATCAACAATGGATTCATGATCATCAGTAGGTTATTAATTCCAGATTTTTTTTTGAATTCAAATTCCACCATTGGCCATGGCAGGATTCGAACCCACATTCCCAGAACATGATTTGGTTCTCTGGATTAACAGTCCAGGGATAATACCACCGAACCATCGCCTCCCCGTTTCTTTAATCTAAAAAACAAACAAAACGATCCCTGTGGAACACTGCTGGTGCCAGGTCTCCAGTTCAAAAATTATCTCTCCACCCACCACTCCCTGTCTCCTGCCATTAAGCCAATTTTGGCTCCAAATTGGGAACTGAATCACATCTGACCTGAACTACTCATATGATTAAAACTGGAACATTTTCGGAGACTTTGCTAAAGTCCAAGAAAACTATATCTTCTGCTCTACTCTCAGCAATCTTTTTGGTACCTTCCTCGAAAAAGTTCATAAACGTTTGTGTGACACGATTTTCTTCATATAAACCCATGCTTACTGTCCCTAATCAATCTTGCTTCTTGAAATGTACATGAATCCCATTATTAAAATAAGGTTCAACAATTTACCCACAATCGAAGTCAGACTCAAAGATTCATAAATCACGAATTTCTTCTTTCAATTCGTCTGAAACAAATATAAAACGTTAGACACACTACGGTCATCAGGCAACTCGCCACAGTTATAGATGATGCAAATATTTCTGCAAGGTGTCTCACAGCTTCCTCCCTTACTTTACACAGCCTTCTAGAGTACATTAGATCAGGTACTTTAAGTTTTATCCATCTTTATATTCTCAAAAACTTCTAGAGCTTCCTCACCTGCAATGTGAACTTTTGGAAAATGGCAAGATTTATTCTACGTGTTCTCCAGAATCCTCCTCTTACCCCGCAGCAAAAATGGGCATGAAATATGCATTTAATATCTCACGCATGTCATGCGGCACAACAAAAAGAAAGTGGCCCTATTGATCTTTATGGGGCCTTACACTTTCTTGAGTTACCCTCTTACTTTTAATACACTTGGAGAATCTCTTTCGATTATCCTTCCCATTATCAGCCGCTTTCTTTCAGAAGAATGACCCGACGCTCTTTATATTGGTTAAGAGATTCAATTGAAATAAGATATCTATATCTAAAAGGACATTGTCTTCTGTTCTTGATCATACCTCAATACATTTATTCCGACATTGTTCCTTAACCGTAGCAGACTTATCCTTCACTCTAGCAGGAACATAATGCCACTTAACTCTCGTCAAGGCACTTTTGAAAGGCTTCCACTTGTCAGACGTTCTATTACCAGCGAAAAGTCTACTCCGCTCAAGTTTTGAATGTTCTCATCACACACCACTACAATATTCCATATTCCTGTTAACACCTGTAACTGTTATAGAAGGCTTATCCTTTTCATAGGCGATCTTCAAACTAATAAATTTGCGATAGTTCGAAAGAATTCTCTTAGATTTATTTTAGCCACGTTTCCTGCCTTTTGGCCAAAACAACTTCATTTTTTTCTCCTTGTCTAGTAGGAAATTCACATATTGAGAAAGAAAATATTCTTAAATACATTTGACAAAGTATTCATTACCCAAACCTTAAACACTACAGTAACTAAAGTCAATGTTTGGAAAATTAAAACGCTCATTATTAAAAACTTATTATGCTTGCAAATATATGAGATTTTACCAAACTTTTTTTTCTCAATTTCACTCTGATTATTGGAGGCCTGTAGCAGGCTACCCTTAGGATGATATTTCCTTTTGTATGATCTTTCCTTTTGTATGATCTGGTGAATATGGTAAAGCTTAAAACAACCTTTCTGGAAGTCAGAGACAATAGGTACTGCAGATGCTGGAGAATCTGAGGTAACAAAGTATGGAGCTGGATGAACACAGCAGGCCAAGCAGCATCATAGGATCAGGAAAGCTTGACATTTAGGGCCTAGACCCTTCATCAAAAAATGGAAGTCTTTCTGGAAGTCAGATAGATTGCTCAAGTATAACATGGAAAAATGAGAGTTAACCTGAGTGAAACATACAGGATTCTTAAGAGGCTTGACAGGTTAAAGGCTGAATGGTTTTTATCCTCATGCGAGAGTCTCGGAGCAGAGGGCGCCCTCTCACAATAAATGGGCAACAAAAACATAAGGACGAATTTCTTCTTTCAAAAAGTTGTGCATCTTTGGAATTCCTTACTACGCAGAGCAATGGGGGCAAAGCCACTCTATATATTTAAGTGTGAGACAGATAGATCTTGGTCAGCAGCTGAACAGGATTATGTGGAAAAGACAGACACTTGGACGTGATTTGATTTGATTTACTGGAGTCCACGGATGGAAGGGCGCCTGTAGACAAACTGGGCTGTGTTTTCAACCTTCTGTAGCCTCATTCGGTTCAGGGTGTAGCCGTTGCCATACAAGTCGTGATGCAGCCAGATTGAATTCTTTCCATGCAGCATCTGTAAAAGTTGGTGAGGTTAATGTAAGTTTCAAACTTACCCAGTGTTGGCTGTTTGGAGTACTCAGTTCGGAAGAAATGTCAGTTTATTTGAAACTTTACCTCTGTCTTGTATCAATAGATTCTGCCAGACTTCACAACTTTCTCCAGACATTCCTGTTTTTGTTTCTTACTTGTCATATTGAACTAACGATGAACTGCCCTGAAAGTAACAGTAGGAAATGGGAATATTCCAGTTACTAACTGGGGAAAACAGCGCATATTCAAATGATGCTTTTAATTTGAAACATTCAATACAAGGTTAACACAAATCACTGGAAGAAGGTATTTAATTATAGATGTATTCATCCAAGTGAGAAATGTCAGAATAAGTGAATGTTGTAAGACATTCTTAAGTGGATAAATCTGTCAAATACGTAAGTGAATTACAGCATTTAAGTTATGAGTGGCTCAAGGATAAATTTGATGACATTGTGATCAATTAATACATGAGAATGGATGAGTCTTTCGGTTCTCTGTTTTTCTTTCATAGAACATAGAACATAGAACATAGAAAATAGAACATTACAGCGCAGTACAGGCCCTTCGGCCCTCGATGTTGCGCCGACCTCTGAAACCAATCTGAAGCCCATTTGATCTACACTATTCCTTATCATCCATATGTTTATCCAACGACCATTTAAATGCCGTTAAATTTGGCGAGTCTACAACTGCTGCAGGCAAGGCATTCCATGCCCTTACTACTCTTTGAGTAAAGAATCTACCTCTGACATCTGTTCTATCTATCACTCCTCAATTTAAAGTTATATCCCCTCATGCAAACCGTCAGCATCCGAGGAAAAAGTCTCTCACAGTCCACTCTATCTCATCCTCTGATCATCTTGTATGTCTCTATTAAGTCACCTCTTAACCTTCTTCTCTCTAACGAAAACAGCCTCAAGTCCCTCAGACTTTCTTCACAAGACCTTCCCCCCATGCCAGGCAACATCCTGGTAAATCTCCTCTGCACCATTTCCAATGCTTCCACATCCTTCCTATAATGCAGCGAACAGAACTGTACGCAATACTCCAAGTGCGGCCAGGCCAGAGTTTTGTACAGTTGCAACATGACCTCACAACTCCGAAACTCAATCCCTCTACCAATCAAACCTAACACACCGTACGTCTTCTTAACAACCCTATCAACCTGGGTGGCAACTTTCAGGGAGCTATGCACATGGACACTGAAATCTCTCTGCTCTTCTGCACTACCAAGAATCTTACCATTAGCCCAGTACACTGGATTCCGGTTACTCCTTCCAAAGTGAACTACCTCACACTTTTCCGCATTAAACTCCATTTGCCACCTCTCATCCCAACTCTGCAGCTTGTCTATGTCCCTCTGTAACCTGCAACATCCTTCCGCACTATCCACAACTCCACCGACTTTAATGTCATCTGCAAATTTACTAACCCATCGTTCCATGCCCTCATCCAGGTCATTTATAAAAATGACAAACAGCAGTGACCCCAAAACAGATCCTTGCGGTACACCACTAGTAACCGAACTCCAGGATGAACATTTCCCATCAACCATCACCCTCTGTCTTCTTACTGCTAGACAATTTCTAATCCAAACCACTAAATCACCCTCAATTCCATGCCTCCGTATTTTCTGCAATAGTGTACAGTGGGGAACCTTATCAAACGCTTTACTGAAATCTATATACACCACATCAACAGGTTTACCCTCATCCACCTCTTTAGTCACCTTCTCAAAGAACTCAATAAGGTTTGTGAGACACGACCTACCCTTCACAAAACCGTGTTGACTATCCCTAATCAAATTATTCCTTTCTAGATGGTTATAAATCCTATCTCTTATAATCCTTTCCAACACTTTACTCACAACCAAAGTAAGGCTTACTGGTCTACAATTACCAGGGTTGTCTCTACTCCCTTTCTTCAACAAGGGGACAACATTTGCTATCCTCCAGTCTTCTGGCACTATTCCCGTAGACAATGACGACATAAAGATCAAAGCCAAAGGCTCTGCAATCTCCTCCTTAGCTTCCCAGAGAATCCTAGGATAGATCCCATCCGGCCCACGGGACTTATCTATTCTCAGACATTCCAGGTTTGCTAACACCTCCTCCTTATGAACCTCAATCCCATCTAGTCTAATAGCCTGTATCTCAGTATTCTCCTCGACAACATTATCTTTTTCATTTCTGGTATTTGTTTTTTTTTTTATTTGTGGCATGTCAACTTTACTGGCTTGGTCAGCATTTATTGCCCATCCGTTCTTGCCCCTTCACAAGGTGGTGGTGAACTGGAGTAGTCCACCTGCTCTGATTCGAGCTACAATGTCGCTTGGGAGGGACTTCCAGGAGTTGTCGAAGTTACAGGGAAAGAACAATTCAGTCTGGTGGGTGGTTTGGAGGGAAACATGTCAACGATGGTGTTTTCATGTATTTCATGCCCTTGTCCTTTCACGTTGAAACATGTATGCTTTTGCAAGTTGCTGTATGAGGATCTTTGGAGTATTTAATGATGTGTGCACATCAATGTCTTTGCATTGCACGTGTGTTGTAGTTATGTGGATTTGTGGCATGTGTGCAGAGTGTTTTGATGCCTTATTGATCAACAAAACGAAATTACGGATGATGGTGAAAGTGTATTTGTGTTCTGTATTGATAGTGAATGAACCTGGACAAATAATATGCTTTGTGTGTAGTCCTCAATAAATATTAGGAATGAAACCCCGCTCAGAATTGAATTTTCCATGTGAAGGACGTGAATAAATTATGTCTAAGGTAGTCTGTCGGTATGTTCAGGAGTTACTCAGTGTCTCCTGCTGACCCAATGAATGGTTATGAAGAAAGCAAAGAGGACTTTTTTTTTGTATCTGTCTGAATCGTTAAACTAATGAGTAATTTAATTGTTTTCATATGAATAGCCCGCATATTGGTTGAAATTATAACTACCTGTAGCTAATGTAGCCTTGAATGCTGTGCGCCTTTCTTACCTAATTTGTTGCTAGAAACCTTTAATCGACACTTGTGAGTTCTACAGATTTGGATTGCGTAGTTAATTGCACTCAAGCTGTCAATAACGTTTTCTCCCCTCGTCAGGAGAGATCATCTGAATCTCTGCCGAACTTACACAATCATTCACAAATATCGCTTTATCCTGATCTCACCATAATCTCTCAGCAACAGTCTGCCATTGCAAAGAGACAACTGGTGTTAAGGTTCAAATCCGGAACACCATGCCATCGCCGTGGCGTAGGGGTGAAAAGGCGGGACATTTCTTGTTAACCGCAGCTGGCAAGGCAAACGAAACCACACTGTTAGTGTCACTCTGTATTACAAACCAGCCATTGTCCGATTGAGATAAACAGCACCGCTTTCAACAAATTCCAGGTTGATCACTATGATCTTTAGCGTCTATAACGGAACATTTCATTCTTGAAAATATCATCCCTGTTTAAAATCAATTGATGAAAATTTATCTTTTTATCCATTCTTGCTCTCCTACAGTTTTCTCTAAATTTGCCCCGAAAATCTGTGATGAGATGTGCCGTTAGGAGGTATTTCCTCTTCGTTATTTTTCTTGAAGAGGTGTGTTGTAAATGTGGAACTGCGATCCCTGCACTTTGTCATCAAAACAAAAATGTACTAAAGGTGACCTGAGGGCGGAGACAGGCTCACAGTTTCTGAAGTTGAGGTTTTTTTTTGCAGTTCTAGCTGCTCACCTTAACGGTACCCCCATCCCGATCCCTTTCTCTGTATTCCTATCTCTATCTCTCAGTTACTGTGAAAACTTGAGTTCTGTCTCTGCTGCTGGATTCATCCTGTCCATGTTCTTTCTTCTGTGCAGGAGTTAGCAAGTGAGGGCAATCTAGTTTGCTGAATTTGACTTTCTCAAGTGTGTGTTTGTGGGACACTGCAACATTGAAACAGTTGATGAGTCGTATTTCAAACATTTAGCATTTTGGTCAACATTTTTACAGATTTAAAGTTGTGTATATTAGTTTTTGTTGTTATTTCTTTTTGGAATTCTGGTATACGAGTCGAGTGTGTTTTTCTTAATGCCTAACAGTCTGACCAATCAAATCACAGCTACGGTCCAAAAACGTGCAGGCTTGAAAATAAGGCAAATGTTACCGTCTCAGCGACCTACTTGCTTTCTTTTGAGCCGCGTGTCTATTCCATAACAAGCATGGGGCTGGATGAACACAGCAGGTCAAGCAGCATCATAGGAGCAGGAAAACTTGACGTTTCGGGCCTAAACCCTTCATCAGAAAGGGTTTAGGCC
>JAHRHZ010000224.1:281503-292472 GCA_024137785.1 Ginglymostoma cirratum
AACCCTTCATCAGAAATTTCTGATGAAGGGTTTAGGCCCGAAACGTCGAGTTTTCCTGCTCCTATGATGCTGCTTGACCTGCTGTGTTCATCCAGCCCCATGCTTGTTATCTCGGATTCTCCAGCATCTGCAGTACCTTTTATCTCTGAGACAGAGAATATGATACTTTTCAATTTTCCTTTCGATTAACTAACATCAGAATACCTGACCAGGGAGATGTCAAAACTTTCTTCAGCTGGTGCCGGAATTTACTTTGAACGGCTGCATAAATGCACACATTTGTACACGAATGGCAATATATGAGCATGTAGCCAGCTTCAGTAGCGATGTAGGCTGGAGCTGCATAATCTCTTTGAAAACGTTCAGTGTTTGATATCCTTGTTGCTGAAAAGCTCACCATTGCTGTCAGCCACAGAAGGATGAAATTGGCAGATATTGCAAAGAGGAAAATAATGGATTTTCGTCGATTTTCTATCTCTGGGTCTCTTTGACTGTCACTACTGCATCCCCGGATTTTCCTGCGAGATCGATTGGCTACTACAATACGTCTGATTGTCAAGAAATTAAACATGAAAATCAACGAAAATGGAAGACAAACTACACAAACACTTTGTAACCAAGAGAATGCTACACCTGCTATAGAATTGTAGAAGTTCTTCTTGGGGCGGCAACCCCATTGTAAATGGTCAATTACTTTCTCAGATTCATAACTAAACCAATATGGTACGTTACCAAGGAAAACTACGGCAGTGATGCTCATTATAACTGCAGCCGCTGTCCTCCCTCTGCAATACTTTGTTTTCAGCCTTTCACAGCATATAGCAACATAGCGATCAAGTGTGAACAGGACTGTGAACCACACTGCCAGGTACAGGCTGACTACATTCATGAAGATAATAAACTTACAAACTCCAGTGTAGGAGAAGAAGGAATGTATGAAGTGAAAACTGAAAATATGGTGCACGGTTACATTGAAGATCATGATCAGCAGTGCTGCTGTTGCCATGGCCAGCATGTAGGCAGCGGTACAATCAGAAAGGTCGCAGTTTCCCCTGGAGAGAACTATTATCGTCACCAGATTCGCTGTGAGTCAAATGCAGAAAAGTTACAAAACAGGATCACTCAGAAAACAAAGATCTAGAATGTTTGTGACAAAGTGCACAATGGCAGCACTACTCAACCTTCTGTATAGTTCCAGTCTTAATTAAATGTACGTTTTATTTTGTAAATTTCACTATGTGATAACCACAGAATATTCAGAATAGAGAGACTGCAAGTTTGAGTTGATTCCACCCTACTCGAACTACGTTGTTTCAAATATTATATCAAATAATGCATATATACATTAGCAGATATTGTTAATATCGGCAACAGGTGATTGCCTCGTGGTATTGTCGCTGGACTGTGCTTTCAGAAGCCCAGGTAATCCCCTGGGGACCCAGTTTCAAATCCCTCCACAGCAGATGGTTAAACTTCAATTCAATACAAATCTGGACTTAAGATCCTTGACTATTATTTTGTTAATTGATATAAAAACGACAATACTGATCACTGAGATAGCACGGTTTGGAGCTGGATGAACACAGAAGGCCAAGCAGCATCAGAGGAGCATGAAAGCTGACTTTTCGGGTCTGGACCCTTCTTCAAGAATCACTGTTACTGATAGTAGAAATACTGTTCACTAATGCCTTTCAGGAATGGAAATTGCCATGCTTACATGGTCTGGCCCGTACGGACCCCAGACCCACAGTGATGTGGTTGACAGTTAAATGCCCTGTAGGATAGTATGTATTGGCGATAAGTACTGCGCAAAAAAAAAGATATGAAGTGGAGATTGACAATCAAATCAGCCTCAACATTTTTATTCAATGATCAAAAATTTGACCAGGATGGTTCCAAACAAACTTTATTTTCGAATAACAATGCCTGAATATTTTGTGAAACCGATAGAAACATAGAAAATAGATGCCATAGTAGGCCATTCAGAATTCAAGCCTGCATCACCATTCCAATCGATCATGGCTGAACGTGTAATTTCGGCATCCCATTCCCACCTTCTCCTCATCCTCCTGTTCCCTATTGCCACAAGGGCCACATCCAAATCCCTCTTGCGTGTATGTAAAGATCTGGCCACAGGGAGAGGAATGCGCACGTTCACAACTCTCCAAGTGAAGAAATCCTTCCTCATCTCAGTCGTGATTGGCTTTCTGCTTATACTTTTACTGTAAGCGCTAGTTCTGGGCTTACCCAACATCGAGAATACCTTTTTCTCCCTGCACATAGCCTGTCCAGTTCCATTAGGATTCTATATGTTTCTCTGAGATTGCCCCTCATTTTCCAAAATTCCAGTGAGTTCAAGCCCAGTCAATCCAGTCTTTCCTCATATGTCATTCTTGCCGTGCTTAGAATCAGTCTGGTGACCCTTCACTGTACTCCCTCAAAAACACCACTGTCCTTCCTCAGACTAGGAGACCAAAACTGCGCCCAATACTAAGGTGTGACCATAAGAAAACCCTGTATAACTGCAGCAGGACATTCCTACTCTGCTACTCAAATCCTCTCGCTTTGAATGAGAGCATGCCATTAACTTTTCTCGCTGCCTGCCGCACCCATACGCCAACTTTCAAAGATTCTACCACCATGCCACCTAAGTCTTGTTGCACTTTACCTTTTCCTAAAATGCCATTATTTTGATAATAATAATTAAGATTCTTTTGACCAAAAAAGATAATCTCGCATTTATTCGCATTATGTTGCAATTACTAAGTATTTGCCAGCTCAGCCAGTCTATGGAAGTCACCCCGCAGTCTGTCAGCATTCTCCTCACCGCACACACTGCCACCCAGCTCAGCGTCATCTCCAAGTTTGGAAATATGACTTTCCATTCCTTAGTCCATGTCGGGAATGTGCATATTATGAACAGCTGAGTTCCCAGTAATGAACCCAGTGGCACCCCACTTGTCACTGTCTGGAAATCTCTGAAGGACCTGCTTATGTCAAAACTCTGTTTCCAGTCTGCCGACCACTTGTCTATCCTTGTAAATGGATAGACCTTTGATACCACGAGCTTCCTTTTTTTTTAACTAATCTCACGTGTAGAAACTTGGCAAAAAAAACTTTTGAAAGTCCAGATATAGATTGTCAACGGATTCACCATTTTCTAAGCAACTGGTAACATGCTCAAAAAAAAATTCCAGAAGAGATGTCAAGCATGATTTCCGTTTAGTCCATCCATACTGACTAGGACTGATTCACAGCTTTCTGAATGCTCAGTTATTACACCCTTAATGATTGACTCCAGCATTTAACCAACCACTGATGTCAGACTAATAGCATATAATTCCCCATTACCAGAAATATCAGATTATCGTTTTTTTCCACCTCGAAGAAAATAGGAAAAGGCCTGAATATTACCTTAGCAGATCAAAGTTTTTAAAAGGCAAAGTAATCTGAATATTCGCAAAGATTTAAATCTAATCTTATTTGATTCTTCCCATTTGATTCTCACACAAAGACAATCAAACAAACAAACATATTTACTGAATAAATCAGAAAAAAGAATAAAAGAGTTACAGCCGGACAGTTTACAGAAGCTGTTTCCACAAACTGTAACGCCATGGACACATGGAATTGTACCTTCCTGGTTTTCAAATGACATTGATGTATGCAGAAAGCCTCCTGTAGGGTCCAATGTATAGTAACATAATTCACATAACTGAGATTCTATTTTTCTTAATGAAGGGCTGAATAATTTATTGGCGCTACTTTTTTTATGATTCTAAGGGATGTATACGTGTTCACTGAGCATATTGTCAGAAGATACCACATGAGCTGTCACAAAGTGTCAAACATCCTCTGTGGAATTTTCGTTTGTGACAATTCAATGATTAAACCCACAGAGTCACTTAATCATTCAGTATAGAACACATCCTTGGTGGCTCAGTGACTTACAATGCGAGGAAGATGGGTTCGATTCCTCTCTCGGCCGACCGTCAGTGTACATTTTCCCCGTGTCTGTGTGGGATGCCGCCTAGTGATCTGGTTTCCTCCCATAGTCCAAAGATGTGCAAGTTAGGAAGCTTGGCAATGCAAAATTACCCGTGGTGTTTCAGGTTGTGTAGTTTCGTCGTGTTAGCCTTGGGGAATGCAGGGTTGCAGGAATAGGACATTGGGATGCTTTCAGAAGGTCGGTGTCCACTCGATGGGCCTAATGGCCTGTTTCAACACTGTAAGGATTCTGAGTTGTCATCCACGCCGACGAGTTAGCGGACAGGTAACAAATCCCTTTTGCCAGCTTTTGGTCAATATCCCTCCAAATGTTTCCAATGTCTTTTAAATGTCATAATTGTGCACATCTCCCAGACTTCCTCTGGTAGCTCATTCCTTGCATGCACTGCCCTTGGTGTGTAATAATTGCGTTTTAAGTTTTCCTTCTCAACTCAAACCTATACCCTTTAATTTGGGAGATCCCCAGTCTTGGAAAATGACCTTTGCTATTTACAGTTTAGATGCCCTTAATCATTAAATAAAGTGCAATGTCAGAACTGAGGATTCTACGCTCCAGGGAAAGAAATGTCCGAGACTAACCAGCCTCTCCATATAACTCACAAGCTACAGTGTCAGCAAAATCCTTTGTTTTCTATGCACAATTTCCAGTTTAAAAGGCTCCGTCCTGTAGCAGAGCGAACAGAATTGTGCGCAGCATTTAACATAGTGTCTCACCAACGTCTCTTACAAATCCAGCATGACGTCTACATGTAATGTAGTAACCAGCGAAGGCACACTCAACAAATGTCTTCTCGCATCCTATCTGCATGCAAATAAGCTTTCAAGGAACTGTGTTCCTGTACTCCAAGGTGTTCAACAACACTCCACCACCATTATCTCTGTAAGACCTGCCCTGGTTTGCCTGAACAGAATTCAATACTTGTCATTTGTCTTAATACCGGTCACTTCTCCTTCCTCTCGTCAAGTTGATTGTGGTTTCCTTGTAATTAAAGAAAACCTTCTTCACTCTCCACTGTAATACCAATTCTGGTGTCATCCAACAACTTACTAACCATCTTTCATGGGTTTTCAAATCGTTGAAATAAATGATACTCAATAGTAGATATCGAACCTAAACTTGCAGCACATTGCTTGTCACAGGCCTCCAGCTGAAAGAGCAGTGCTCTTTAACACTTCCGAATTACTGACTTACCAGGAATGCCAAAGCCTGCGAGAATTGGGTAGTAAATTAATTTCATCTGTACAATTATTGGTTGTGCCATCCTTACAACAATGCCTGATTCACGTTTTCAATTGTAAAGCACCAGAGAGCAGTGAATATTCTCTTCTTATAGAGCAAACATCCCTGGTTGAGGACAAAATAAACATGTCACAACATTTTCAGTGTTACGTTCACGGAAAAAAAATTGCTGCTCCATTTCACCCACCTCGCCCATGAGGAAATAACACAGATGACTAACAGATACACCTTTCACTAAAATAAACAAACGGAATAACATTGCCGAACCAAGATGATTGGCAAATGCACAGAGTAACAGGAAAATGTCATTGTTCTCAATTATTGTGTTGGCTTTCTTTCAGTTCTGATTATTATGGTAAATCTTAAACCGTATTTTGTAAACTTCTTAATTTCGGAACCACACAAGGAGACAGTAGATCTCAGGGTGATCTCATTGAGACATATAGGATTCTTAAGCAGCTTGGCAGAGTAAATTCTCAGAGAATATGTTCCTTCACTGCACAGTCTCGTGTCAGTGGAGACAATTTTAGAATAAACTGGCGCTAACTCCAGAACGAGATGAGGAGGAAATTCTGTCACAGTGTTACAATTCTTTAGAACATGCCACAGAGAGGTGTGTAGGTAAAGTTCTTGCGCACATGTTAGGCTAAGTTGGATAGAATTCTTGATGTGCATGAAAATCAAGGACAATGTGGAATAGCATTGATGTAGACATAACGAATGTTAAATCAGACTGACATGAATAAATATTGGAACAAGCTCCAGGGCCTGAATGTCATATTTCCTCTTCCTACTTCTGATGGTCTTATACACAGTTTTTATTTGGCCCGTGCTTTATTCCAGATTGATGTATTTCATTACCTATTGTGGCCATATTCCTTTGACATTAGTTGTGCCGTGCCTTAGAAGTATTTATATCGAAATAGGTAATCATATCAACACTTTTCTACAGAGAGCAATAAGAGCTGTGCCCTAGTGTGCATTTAAGTTTGAGATAAATCGGTTTTTGTTCTGGAAGTGAATGAAAGGTTACAATGAAATGATGGTAAAGTGGACACAAGGTGTGTAGCATTTCCTAAGAACTTCGTGAACACTGGAGCAGATCTGACGCATTGAATGGCAAACTCGTGTTCCTATTTCAAACAACAAAGAACATTATACTACAGCAAAAAGCTCTACCAACCTCCAAGCATGAACTGATGCATTTTGCTTTGAAACTGTCTTCACTTACAAGATCCATATTCTTCTTCCCTTCCTGTTCATCTATTAGTTCAGATGCTTCTTGGATGCTTCTCTTGTGGCTCCCACCACTTCCTTGAGCAGCGTTTTCAAGGCACTCAACACCCTTTGTGTGAAGAACGTGCCTCACACATTTCTTAAAACCCCCACCCTGCCCCCCACCTTACTATGTCCTCTAGTAATTGACCCCGTCCAACTGTCAAAATATCTCAAACTTTTCATTCTATCCCTGCCATGTTCAATATTTTGAAATTCTATCGTTTCACCCTTCAATATCCTGCATTCCAGTGAAAATCATCCCAATCTATCCAAACTTTCTTCAGAGCTAAAATACCCATCCCAGGCAACTTCCTGATAAACCTTTTCCATAACTTTTCCCAGTATCCACATCCTTCTAGTAGTGAGGTGACCATAAATGGATGCAATATTGCAAGTGTGGCCATAGAAAGTTCTACAAAGCTGCAACATAACTTATTATACTGCATGCCCCTTCCAATCTGCACTGCCACCTTCAGTTATCTGTGGACCTAAACACTCAGATTCCTCTGAACAATACATCTAATGGTTCTGCTATTATGCATAATTTCAACCTGTATTTGAACTTCCAAAATGCATCACCTCATATTTTACCCATTAAACTCCATCTTCCATTTTTCTGCCTATTCCACCATATGAATCTATATCCCGCTGTATTTATTTACTTAGGCCTTCTAATTCCTTGTTGAATTTCTTTCCCACATTCATTAGATACGTCAAGGGCTTCATCAGTTCCCGTCATAGTAGACCTTATGTCTGCTGACTTGTTCTTTTTAACCGGGGTTATAACATATCGGTCATCGAAGGTTCACATAACTCATCAAAGCTATCCTTCATTCTCATAGGATGTGCCAATCCTGAACTCTTACCAACTGCTGTGTGAAATACTCCTATATGTCCAGCGTGGATTTGCGTCAAAAAGCCGGCCACAATTGCAATCCACCATTTGCTGCCGAATATCATTTTACTCCACCTGGACAAAATCAAACACCTTCACCCGAGCACTTCTGTTATCCCGATCTATGAGTATGGTCACGACTCCCGAAATACTCCCCTCTAAAACTTCACTTAACTGGCCAGGCTCGTTTTCCAAAACTTGATCCAGCATAACCCATTTACCGATTGGACTGTTTATATACAGCGTCAAGAAACCCTCTTAAAAGTCTAGTGCAAATTCTGCTCCATCAGTCCTCCAAAAAAAGTGAGTTCAAGTCAATATAGGAGAATTTACAATTACCCACCAAGACAACATTGCTCTCTTTTTAAGTCTTTCCAAAATCTGACTACAAATTTTCTCCTTTGTCTCCCGTTGACTGTTGGGAGGTCTCAGCACTGCGATTTCATTGCCCCTATTCTTGAGTTCTACATAAATTTCATCACTGCACGAGTCCTCTGATGTATCCTCCATCAATACAGCTGTTAGATACTCTTTTTGCCAGTATTTGTCCACATCTTTTGCATCTCCTTCAATCACGTCTGAGTCATGTAACCACTGAGACATTCAGATGCCAATCCTGACCCTCTTTCAGCCAAGTCTCCTTAATCGCCCTTCTGACATAGTTCCAAGTGCTAACCAAAGCTTCACCTTCCTTCAATTTTATGTTGCTTGTGTGTCGTTGTTGCCTTGACCAATGCCTCAGTTTTCTGCAATAGCATATTTTGCAAATTGTATCGTCATCTGCTATACTCAACAACACTTTATGTTATCTTGTTGGTACCATTACCTGATGAATAATTGTCCACTGTGCGTTTACAGGCCTGTGAGGAGATCTCCCTTTCCCCAGTGGAATCTGATGTTTAATGGAACAACATTACAGAATTTTGTCACGTACAGCATCAGGTTTGGTTGATTGTCATCTTGTATTCAACTTTAGATCTACTTATTGAGGCTCAATTAAACAAGATGCAGTGCACACTTCTTTTGAAATGAGCGCAACTTTGAAGACACTGTCGGTATTCTGAATATCAGTGAGTTTCATTAATTTCATTTCCAGCGATGGACATTACCTTTGTATTGCCCTGGGCACCACACACATAATAAAAATGACTGGAAACCTTTCTGATAGCACTTTTCTCTCTTTAACCTCATTTGGTTTTGCTGTGATTATAGGTAAAGCCACAACATTTAATTCTGCTAAATCATTAGCTGCAGGTTGGCTAACACTCCTCACAGACAATATTTGAATCTCTGCTACTGGATAAATTATTTATTGCAAATTGTCAGGAATCTTTGGCGGTGGCTGCCATGGCATTTAATAAATTTAGGGATAAGATTAGCAGCTTTCTAATTGATGACATATTGAAGGGCTATAGAGAGTGGGCAAAAAAGTGAAGTGATTAGATCATCACATTCCAATTAAATAACAGAGTCGGCTGTTTGTTTGAATTATCTCCTCTGCCTGAAGGTCTTATTTTTCCACTGTGGCAGGCATTAAGTCACATTCTTAGTGCAGTCTTTGCAGAAGAACACAAATATATGGCCTACTAATGTATTTTATTGTTCCAACATAGTGACAGAAAGCAAAGCCCAGTCAACCTTCCTATCCCTGTATTTGCATGATAGTAAAATTAATGCATTCAATGAACATCAAAATTTTCCCAATGGTTGCTTGCTATGTCTTTCATTTAAATATTCGATACCAGAAACGATGCTTACAGTTAAAACAAGAAGGAAATAGAACAGCATTGGTCATGCCAAAGCCTCAGAAAATCAAATTTAAGCAACTTTGTTGATAATCGAATTAATATCTATTATTCAAACCCAATATTAGTTAATACTACCCCATTCACACATAGTCAGACAGATAAACATATTTCAGGAATAATCTTAAAAGAAAGACAAACGCATAAAACGGATGTTTCCAGTGTTAAACAATTAAGGCAGATTATATGGTTGTTTGCTGAGCAATCTGGCACAACTGTTGACTTTACATGGAGCATGGAATGTGGCTGTTTAGGACTTGGTGAAAATGTTTGTGAACTGTTTCCCAGTAGTATTCAGTTGGCTGGGATTGAGCCCTTGACCTCTATTAGGTTAACCCAACTAGTTCACTAATTTTCTTTTGGGAAGGAGACTGATGTCCTTACTTGGCATGGTCTCCATACAATACCACACCATCTGCAATGTAGTTTAATCTTAACTGTCCTCTGAGCAATTATGTATGGCTAATAGATGTTAGCCTGTTCAGCAATATCCACTCCCTGCGAATGACTTTGAAAACAAAACTCCATGAATTCCACTGTAGGCCTGCCCAGAAGATTCCTTGAATTTCAAATCTTTAGACTGTATGCCCCCAAAACTATGAAACTATATTAAGGACGACAGATACTCTTTATATTCGGTAGTTTTCTGTCAATATTATATCTTAAAGTGCTGCATTAATCTTACTGTTTCATTAGAACAATGCCCAGATTTCCTTCAACCACTTCATTTATTTTATTGCTTTTTCAAAATAAATCAAAGAAGGCTCCTGTATTCTTTTCTGCAATCTCATTAGACATTACACATGTTTAGCTATTTCCTTTTGGAACTTAGACAATGGTCCTGGTTTTCCTTGAAAAGAAGAGCAAGTTTGTTTTCTTATATATGGCTTTCTATTATGAGCAGCATCACTCCTATCACAAGCTCAGATTTTTATTACTGCAACTCAATGTTGACGAATGCCCTTTTTGAAAGGAAACTGCTGTCCTAATATTCCACATGACACCACACCCTCAGCAATGTGTTTGACTGATAACTGTCCAAGGTGGCTCAGTGGTTTGCACTGGTGGCCCAGCACTCAGGTGACTGTCAGTGTGGATTTTGCATGTTCACTCCATATCTGCTTGGTTTTGCTCCAGTTTCCCCGCCGTGTCCAAACATGTTCAGGTTGGGTGAGTTGGCCAATCTAAATTACCCTTTGCCTCAATTCATTCATGCAAACAGGGTTTCTAACCTGAACCAGTGCCATTTCCCTCGATGGGCATATATCCCTCTAAACTTTTCCTTTCCATGTAGCTGTAAAATGTCTGTCAAATCAACAACCTCTCCCACTACGTATGATAGCTCGTTCATATCTGCACCACCCTCTGTATGGAAAATTGCTCCTCGGGTCGCTTTCTAGTCATTCCGCTCTCACCTTTCAACCTCAGCCGTTAAGCTTTGCAGAAAATACCCGGTCTATTCACCTTATCCATGGACATTGTGATTTTATAAACCTTTATCAGGTCATCCCTCAGTCTCCTGCACTCCAGGAAAGAAATCCCAGTCTATGAGAGATAGTAGGAACTACAGATGCTGGACAATCTGAGATAACAAGGTGCACAGCTGGATGAACGCAGCAGGCCAAGCAGCATCAGAGGAGCCGGAAGGCTGACGTTTCCGGCCTAGATCCTTCTTCAGAAATCTTCTTCAAAAATGATTTTTGAAGAAGGGTCTAGGCCCGAAACATCAGCCTTCCTGCTCCT